>VZSV01000048.1:4138100-4191703 GCA_013398735.1 Nothocercus julius
TACATTTTTCTCCATCACCCTGCATTGTAGGCAGAGGTAGTTTGAGACAACCGGTGAAGGCCCTCCGACGCTGTGGGGAGGGGGAACCCCTTGAAGAGGCTGAAGTATGAGCCATCTGGTGAGTGGAAAGAATCCATAGTTAGACTCTGCCCAGGCTTGCACGTGTTGAAGTTATTTAAAAACTAACAGGGGGAAGGAAGCTGCTGCTGGCTGTCCCAATGTGTGTTCCTTCCACAGAGCTTCTGTGCTTCCCTCTTGCCTGCAAGGAAGTATTCTTTATGAAAGAGAGGTGATATCAGGTCTTTACTGGAGTGGAAAAAAAGTTACACACAACAGCCTTTCTCTTAAATGCATGTCATAAGGATTATTTGTGCTTCAGTAAGATAGCTATCCTCTAAAGTAGTATAAAAGTTTAAAAGCAAATTATGGAGTAAGGGGCCAACAGGAAGTTGGCTGCTTGGTTTCAAGGTCAAAACTAGTTACCTTGTAGGGGATAGGAATGGGTGGATGATGATCTCTTGCAAAATTATAGGCAGGGGTTTGCGTAACTCTAAAAAATCACTTGGTGACCTATTGCACTGAGAAGGAAACGGGCACTGGGAGGAAGTTTGCTGTCTCCGAAGTGTAGGGTAGAAATGAGTATCTGCCTGAGGTTTGGCTGAGACCAGCAAGAAGAGGATAATGCACTTAAAATTGGGGAGGGCTGACACTGAAAGCGGGTTGGCTGTGTTGTCAGTTTAGCCTTACACCCAGTTGCTGACAAAAGGCCTTGATAAAGTTGTCTCTAGTTGTCTGATTCGCTTTTCAGGCCAGAATAATTCTGGGAAATGATATTCCATGGTGTGTGGTAGACACAGGTCTTTGTCCAATATGTCAGTGTAACCCTGCTGGTGCTGGCAGTCACTGCAGTATCTCCATAACATGGACAATGTGCTTGGCATATCACAGGCACTGGTATTTGCTATAAAACACATGGATGAATAGAGTGCTAAGACTAGCTTGAGTTATTCTGCTGCATAGGACTTGTGTTGTACCTGTAGTGCTGAAGAGCTGCAGTCATGACCAGGACTGTGCAGCGCTAGGTGCAATACTGGATCAGAGCACAGTTCTGGCGCCAGTTTCAGTATTGATATGTTCAGCATGTTTTGTTTGCTCCTCAATCCACTGTGGTTGGGAAAGCTACTAAAAATGAAATCTTAAAGCTATTTCCACAGGGAACACAACAAGAGGCCCTTGCTGATTGCAGAAGGTATCCATTCAGCCTAGTGCCTGTGAGCAGGTTTGACTCATTAAATTAGTAGGAGGCAAACATCTGAGATAATGCTGCCATTGCAAGTCAGTAACTACCCTTGTAGACAGATCTGAGCATGCCAACAAAGTGTAGGAACATATGGCTGGGTGCATCTGCAGAAGGTAAGAGCAGTACAGGTGTGGGGAGAAGGAAGACTTGCCGCCCCTGGAAGCAGTGAGGTGCCACTCGGCTCCATGGCCAGAGGCAGAAGCCAAGTTCAGAGGTGCTTGTCAGCTCTGGATGACTGCATGGAGAAGATGGATGGACAACTATGAGAGGTGCTGTCAAGTTCAGTGGGAGTGCAGAACTGGGACCTGGGCCTGCCAGGATGCATTTACAATCCAGTTAAAATGTGGGTTTGCTCTGAAGTGGCACATCAAATGGCTATGAACTGAGTGCTGTTTTGGACAATTTATAGTGAATCCAATTGGGAACTATCTGAAGGTGGTGCAGATAAAGGCACTGAAAGTTATGAAGTCTGTTGTTGGGAACAGACTCCTGTACTTGGGCTGCTTTAAAAAGTATTATTTTCCTGATCTTGCAATAATGGAAAATCCAGCAGGTTGTATTTGGGACTTTGGCCCACTAGTCATAGAGTTTACTTGTGGTCTGCAAAAAGAGGCAAGAATATTCTTGACTAAAAATTTTTTCCTGAAAGAGCAATAAAATGTAGTGAATCTTTTTTTTTTTTTTCTGAGATTGAAGCCAACCTGAACTTTTCTTTCAGTATGGATTAGTTGAAATCTGTAATGGTCCAGACCTCCAACTCTTATGTGTCCCTCTTGGTGCTTAACAAGAACAGAAAGCAAGTGTGACTTGAGTGGGTAGTGGCCAGTCCGTGAGCTCACCGCACTGCAGCAGTGTCAGTAGTGGAATGGCTAATACTTGAAAAGAAAGCACAACCAATACACTGCCAGTGTGATACCATCTGTACTTGGAAAGCCAGATGAACCCCGTCTTTCTTCCTTGTCCTGCCACAGATCTCTGTGTGCACTGTGTGCGTGAATATCACTTACCTGTTCTCATGCATTTTTATCCCCATCCTGGGAGTGGGGACTGTGCTAAAACTTAGGATATGCTGTAGATGACAATGGTAAAAATAGGAAAGTCTTATTGCACTATTTACGACTTTTTTTCACTGAATAGTTACAAGGGCTTTTACTATACTCAGAAGTATTGCTCTTTGTTGTAATAGGTGTGTGCTTCGTGCCCCAGCTACTAGGGCAGTAGGCAGATCCTGTCCAGTGTCTTCATTTGGCCATTATGGGATGCCTATGTAAAGATCCATTTTAATTTGGATCAATTACATGGTTTTGAAGCTGCTGTCCTGCTCATTCTCACATGCTGAGCTTTGGTTGGTGTTTCAGTGTATTTCTGACTGGAGTTAAAAGGAAGACGTGCTCCATGTGCTGTATACTTTGGTTCTCAATCCATGGCACTTACCAGATCACTAGCATTTGTTCAGGTAACACTGACAAGGCTTTGTGTACTTTTGTGTGCTGCCTGTTTACAGCTGGTGGCTGTCTGCTTGCAGCATTTAAGATTTACTAATTGATAGATGCCCTAAATAAAATGAGATTACCGGGAACGTGAGTCAGATTTTCAAAATCCTTTTGAAAATGCAAGTTTAAGTTCTTGAAGTAACTGTTCTCTGGAGGTAAAAATCTACTGGCCGCCTTCATATTGATGACTGCAAAACAAGACTGCCGAGAAAGACTATGTGTTAATGTATATACGCAAGTACTGCTGTATGTAGGTTATTTGATGCAACAAAGACAAGACATCACTGGATCACCTGTTAACATATTTTACTACAGCCTTGAACCTTTTTGTCATTCTAAATGGCAGCTGAGATTGAAACTGATCCTTGTCCTCCTTCAGCCTGAATTTAATTAGCATACTGTCTGATTTAGGTGCGTTACCTCCCCACTCCTGTGAAGTAACACTGATGAGTAAAGTGGTTCTTATGGTAACATTGCATAGATCACTGGAGTATAAAATTATTTTTTTGATATAGTGCATGCCTTACATAGAGCTGACACCATTTGTAAGGTAGTGGAAGGTCATGGCAGTTATCTCTATCTTGTGAGAAGCGTTTTAGCTGAATTTCTTCACAGCAGTTATGAAGCAACTGTCCTCAACTCGGGGTGTCTTTGCCTGCTTCTGGCAGTGCCCTGCGGATGCTGTAGAGCAGGCGGAGAACCGGCGTAGCTGGGCTCTGCAAAGGAAACGTGCAGGCAAACTGACACTGATGCATGGGTCTGAGCCAGCCCTGGTGGCTGTGGAAGGAATATGGGCAATGTTGTGTGCTGGTAATGCAGGATTTGTTCCTTCAGCTCATGAAGGCTGTGGTATACACAGTCCTCCTTCGGGTCCCTCAGTGTTCGCGCTCTTGTTCTGCAGTCTGTCCTGAATTCCTTTGCCAGAGCTTTGTTATATGTCCTTTTTTTCTTCTCTCCTTTTTTTATCTTACCTTTAGATAACTCTCTATGATGCAAGTTCCTGCCTTGTTATTTTACCCTGTGTGTATATATAGTCAGCTTCTAATAGCAATCATTTTTCCTCGTCTGCTAATGAAATTATACTGGCCTACTTTGAATTTCAGGTTTATGAAGTGGCCTTCAAGAATGCAGTTGTTTTAACAGGAACTTAACAGTATCAAGAAAAATATCTGTACAAACAGATCCCTTCCTCCAAACTTTTCTCTTGGAAAAGCCTACCTGCTTTGCAAATCACTTTCCGGAGTAAAATATCTTTTCAGGTTCTTATTTTGGTTGAAAGAGTAACACAAGGATTGAGATTGTGCTGTGCCTCCTACAGATCTTCCCTTGATGGTTTGTGCTGGATAGATGGGTGCAGCTTTACTGAACGGAGCTTGCGAGTGCAGCCTGCCCTAGCACTCGTGCTCCTGTGCGCAAGGCACGTTGCACCTGCTGCGTGGCACCTGCTTGGCACCTTCCACCTTGTCTGGTCTTTAAACTGGTATCTTTCTAATTGACCTAAATACATCCAGCCACTTACTGCTTCAAACACTCTGCCTTTATGTTCTTCATTTATGGTATTCCAAGATGATAAATTTCTCAAGTTGCTTTGAGGAAGTGTCATCTCATCTGTGCTCACTGGCTGGGTGATTTGATCTTTGTAATCAAATACAAATTCAAATACAGATGTTTACTGGACACTGAGAACAAGTCTGAAGCAAATAAAATATTTCTTAAAATTAGAAAGGATATGAGGTATGCCTTTCTGAGGTGTTGGGTTTTTAGTGCACCCATCTTTAAGGCTGTGTTTGGATAATATAAGATACAAGGTAAAATAAAACAATTGAGACCATTTTTTACACAATATGAAGCCATTTCCCTTTGTGACTAGTACTTTCACCAATGATTATACTGGAAATAATGGCCAGTGTTACGATGTCCTTAGATGGAAGTAGCAGGAGACCAAAGTGCCTTCACTGAAGAGCAGTTTGTCAGCCAGAATCAATTACAATGTCTATATTGATTCAAACTATTTGCCTATTAAACTTCAAAAGATGACAACTTTAATTGGTATTGAATTGTGTCGACTTTGACACGGATCCCAGTGCCCCTGGCTGAAGTAGGTTCTCATGGATTGCCCGAGGCCGCGGCAGCGCTGGGGACTCTGAGCAGCCACGGGCGCTGTGGGCGTGAAGCCGCGGGGCAGCGCGTGCTCCGTGCCAGCTCTGGCAGGGTAGCGGCGGGAGGCTCTGCGCACCCAAAGGGGCAGAGTAGGGGGGGGATGAGAGGATGGGGATGTGTCTGTTGCTGGAGAGCGGGTGTGAGTTGCATAGGGGGCAGAGGAGCTCTGGTGGTGGGATGGTGCCTTGCGAGCGGGTTGAGAAATCAGATCCGAGTTGGGTAGGGACAGGGATTGCTGTCTCTGCAAGGAAGGGCAGTCTTTGTTCTGCCTTGGTCCATCCACTGCTTGGGACAATGTTTGAGCTTGCTGTTAAAGATGTGGTGACCAAGCACGGGCTTTCAGATGGGAGCTTCTAGTGCAGCCCAGATGTTCACGTGACTGGTACTGTCCAACAGCCACCTGTTTTTGCTGAAGTTTCTCCTCTTGCCTTTGCACAAGTGTGGATGCCCATCCAGGGTCACTAACAGCAGAAGTATGTTCAAGCTCTGCTTCTGACAGGTTTATTTTCTTGTCTTTTAAGGATCTGGCATTGCCAAAGTTGGCCCTGGCTCACTTTTATGCCCACCTGCAGGCAGTGCGGATGCAGCTCTGCGAGGTCTGTAGTCGTCTGGCTTGGCCGTGGTTGTTACCCGCTGCTGGCTGCATGTATCCTGCAGGGGATGTTTCAGTACCACTCTCTAGTGCAAATGGATCCTGGTCCTTTGTTTTTTCCCTGGGAATGTTTAAATCCTTTCTGTATCGATTTCTGTTTAGGGCATCTGTGCAAGGCTCAGTCTAATTATTGTTTAATGAAAATATGAAAAGCAAAGCCAGACTACCTGGGGTTATTGAAAAGGTGTTACTGGGCTAGAACTCCAGAGCATGTAAAGTATTTGCTGAGTTGTTCTGAGTCCCATTTATTGATTTGCTTGTTTTTCTTATGCTCTGCTGATTCCATAACTGTTAAATAGATGAGCACTGTGAATATATATCTGCCATTAAGAGACAGGGGCTTGATGTAAAGGATCAGGTTATCAAAGCAGGTATTTTGCTCCTGGTAGTATTGGACACCTGCTGCTTAAAAGGCAGACCATGTTCATCCATGAAAGTTTTCTTCTGACCTCTATGCAATTACTGTATTCTGTGAAGCATGCAATATAAACGTCAATGCTGTTAATAGCCATAAATAATTCCTCCTAAAAATTTCTATCTGATCCATGGTGTTGACTTACAAATGAGGTTTCTCAGCATCTCCATAATGGAATTAACTATTACAGTCACAATCAGAAACTCTAAGGAAATGGAAAGCTGGGGCATAACAACTTGGCAAGATGTACACAAAAAAGAAAACCCTCCAGCAACAGATCACAAAAACCTTAACTCTTCCTTGTAAGGAATGTGAGGAATGATGCGTGTAGTACATGAGAAACTGAGATAACTTGCTTCAATCCAAAGCATTTGACCTCTCTTGTGAGTACTCTGTCAATACAGCAATAGATTTTGACCTTAAAATAAAGGTAGCTTGTTTCCACGCATGCAGGGATAACTTTTGTTTGGGGGAGATATGATAGGATATGATGAGGAAAGATGGACTAGACTACAAACAGTGAAAGGGGTGAGTGGCTGTGCTGTTGCCGGGCCCCCCGGTGCTGCCGCCCCTGTTGCAAAGGGGCAGCAGGGTGGCTGTCCGTGTGCCTCTGGCCGGAGAGTAGACCCCTTCCGAAGCAGGGCCGGTGCCTCGGTGCGGTTAATACCTCTGACCTCATCCGAGAAATGCTACAAGTTCCTATGGGGAAGCAAATTCTTGCTTGTAATAAGGCATGTTGTAGCCACAGTGCTGGGTAGAGTCTGGCACAAATCTCAGCTTGGTCCTTGCTGTAAAAGGTGGCCCAGGACTGGACCAAGACATTGTTCTTTCAATGAAATCCTTGTGGGCCTCTTCACTGCAGACTAAAATATGAGAAGTTAGGGGGGATTTTAATTTTTTTTTCTTGCAGGAGGGAGAGGGGTTGCTTGGTGGTAGATATTTCTGATCATCTGCTAGAGGGCACTGTGTTTCCAGAAAGGGATGTAGTTTGGTATGACGATGTTGCTTGCTGGAGAAAAGCTGATCTGGGTATGCTTTACAGAGGTGAGACTGCCTCAGCCTAGCAGCCTGGCTAGCACTGAGTGAGCTTAGAGAATAAACCCGAATACAGCAGAGTTTAAAGTGAATTCTGTGCTAAGAAATTTCTTATTGTTTAAGATATGTAAAAGTAATAGTGACTGAGCAGGACTGGGTTACTTATACCAAGTTTGCTGGAAAATCACAGAATCACAGAATGGTTAAGGTTGGAAAGGACCTCTAGATATCATCTAGTCCAACTCCCCTGCTCAAGCAGGGGCACTAATGAAGGACTAATATGAATTTTGGTTAAATTCAGCAAGCTATTTGAGCCAAAAAAATTTTAATACTATATCAGCACTTGTTATAAATTTTTTCAACCATTTAATTTTGAGGAGTAAAAATAATCCTTTTTTTCAGTGGGATAGGTCATAGGTTGACCCCTAACTTCTCTTGGTTCAGGCACAAAGCAAAACCTGTTACACACACAGTGCTGGTGAGAGTAGCACATGGTACCTTAAGAGCTTGGGGAAATGGGAGCATTTTCCTTTTGCCTTTTGGAAGGGCTTTACTGAGTCCTAAAAATTTCACCCACTAATTAGATGAAGTCATTTTTCTCTTAAAGAAACAGAAAATTGTCAGTGAGCCTGCCTGCTGGATGCTTATGAAAAGAATGAGCAGATTTTTAAGTTGGTGGAAGTGCCTGGCACTGCATTGGTGAAGAATGTTCTCACTGAACCTTTCTGGTAATGAGAGGTGTAGTGGCCTTTCAGCTCCGCTCCCTGCTAGATAAAAGGATTTGGTTGTGCACGTGCTGCTTCTATATTCCTTTAAGAAGCTGAACATGATGGGGAAGGTTAAAGTAGGCTTTTTCCTTGGAGAACAATGATTTTTCTCAATGGCTTACACTGCAGGGCCTCTCCAGAGATCCGACCTCAGTCCTTTCACTGCCCCTCACTTCTATCTTGTATCTTGCCAGTTTGTTTCAAGGGAAACATGAAACAGGGACAGGTTTAATGTTACTACCGTGGTGTTTCTCTAACTCCATTTTTATTAAGATATGTTGATTAATCAGTTCTGATGCCCCTCATGTGGTGCTACATGAGGGGCAGAAGCCAGAGGGACAAGAGCATGTGTTTTTATTGTAGCAGCCCAAAAAGAGATGGCCCTTAGAGGGAGGGGTTACTCTTTGCTGTCACAAGCTGAGTTAGCTGCAGTGGGTAGGAAGATGCCATGTGTCGTAGCGGGCTGAGCAGGCAGCTTGCCAGTCCGGCAGTGGCGGCAGTTTGCAGTGTGCTTTGTTAGGACAAGCCAGAGCTCCTGTGCATTTGCTGATACTGGCAGTAAGCTGAAGCCAAAATAACCTGGGCAATTGTAAACTGGGCAATGAGGTGACTGAAAGCACAGAATCATCACAGGGTCATGCTAGTACTAATGAAAGAAAATGACCAAAATAGTAAATAATACCTTTTTTTTTTTTTAAGATACTTCATAGAGCCAGAGGAAGTAGAGATTGAGATTGTTAGATCACCCTGCCTCTCTGTTCTAGAGGACTGTTGCTGTCTGCAATATATAATCATTATTTGCTACTCCAGAATAGCTTTAAATGAACCAAGTGTCAAGAATCTTATTCAGGAATATGGGAGCAGAAGAGCTGGAAAAGGAAAGAGCAATAGGCTTCCTACCCAGCAGAAGTGTTTCCAGAGATATACTGATAGACCTGTTCTGTTTTTCTTGTGGGTGCTTTTTTGTTGTAGTTTTTGTTTTCTCCTTCAGGGTTAGAAAGCCTTGATGAATGAAGGGATTTGAGTTTTTTTTTTTAATATCCTTCTTGTAACTTCAGTGACTAATAATTCTGGGTAGCTATGTTGTCTGTATGAATCTTGCATTTTTGAGACTTGCTCAGTTCTGAAACTCTTTCCCCCCCCCCCCCCCCCCATGGTAATTAATTCCACTGTCTGATTGCGCCAATGGTGGTGGTAGGAGGTGGGAATATTTCTTTTTACTTTGTCTTTCCCTCTTTCAGGCTCCCCTCACTGCACAAACATATCTTCGTTGGCAAATCTCCTTTACAGAGAGAGCAGCATCATTATTCTCATGTTGAGCTGGAGGGATGTTATGACTCACTACAACCCAAACCTGATACGAACAGTGCAGCCTTAGGCAGAGATGGAGATATCACATAACCTAGAAGGTTGCTAGCATACATAGTGCAAAAAAAGTTGATATTTGCCTAGTGTTAGACTATATATCTCAGGGAAAGCAGATACTGAGAGAGCAAGAGAGACTACGTGTAGTGGTCTGTCTTTATCTGAGAAGGTACAGAACAAGTTGGTCTCTGTGTGTTCTCATCCTTATTTCTATTTCACTTTCTCTGAAATTACTTTTTTCTAGCCCGGTCAAAGAGTTTGGTGATGGGAGAACAGATTGGACTTTCCTCCAGACCATCCTCTCCCAATCCACAAGAGCGTGTGCTGAAGTGTGGCTGGCTGAAGAAGCAAAGAAGCATCATGAAGAACTGGCAGCCACGGTGGTTTGTTCTGCGTGGGGACCAGCTCTTCTACTTCAAGGATGAGGAGGAAACTAAACCTCAGGTAGGACTACTTTGCGAGCTGTAGGGCATTTTTGTTGCTGACCCTGCATAGGCCATGGATGTGGCTTTGAGAGCTTATTCCATTTGCTTCTAGCACTGAGGAGGCTCAAAGGCAAGAGAGGCTGCAAGGAGACCCAGATGAGTGCTCAGGGGAGTGTCAGAAGGTATTTATACACTAGGACATGCTGGAAGGCTCTGAAAACAAACCAGATCACTAATTAACTATGTCTGAAGTTGAACACTTCGGTAGCCAACCAAAGCTTTTATGCATCCCACCAGATGAAAGACCAGGGCCTTTGTATAGGGTATCATTTACACAGTACCCTCTTAGTCTGAGCAAGAGAGTTCAGTGACAACATAGCTCTGTAGGAGAGAAAGGTCAGAGTTGTAAGCTATAAACCTGAGAAAGAAATTGCTGTCCATGTCAAATGTACAAATGTGCAAGATGAAGCAGACAGGAAATGAACTTGGAAACTGCTTCCAAGTTACATTATTGTGAAAATGTTTGAAGGTGTCAATGTGTAAAAAGAGTGAAAGACAGGGTTATCATGGCCCTGCTTTGTGGAGAGGGATGGTGCTGTAATTGGTTTGCAGGAGCTGTGTTTGGGGCTGGTAGTTCTTTCCTTTGGCCGTAAGCACTTGCTGAAAGCTGCTGCCCTCTTTTCTTCTGCTAAGTGTGTTCTGAGTTCAAAGAGATTCTTCTTCCTGTTCTTTTGCTATTTGCAATCCTGTAATCCTTGCTTGTTATTGAGAAAAACCTGAACCAAACTTAGCATTGAGATAAATGTTATTTTTTGCTATACACAATATTTCTGCCATGTAAGGTCTTAAGTGTATATTCTCCTTGTAACTGTGTCTAGTGTCTGGCAGAGGAAGTTGTGGCAATTTTGCAGTAATAAATACAGGGCAGTTTGTCATATTTGCTGTTGCCCTCTACTGGAGGGTATTGGAATCCCTAATATACTCCATTCTTAAGGCTCCTGCTCCTTCCAATACTGCAGCTGTAATATTTGAGATATTTGTTATCTGTACGTACGTAGTCCATCCTTGAATATTTCTGATTTTCACCCTAGCTGCTTCCTGCAGCAATAAATTCCCCTGCTTGAATATCCACCACTGATTGAGAGAGGGGTGGGAAGTGTATTTCTTCTGGTGTTTTCTTTTTTCTATACCTCCCTCTCTGCATACTGTGCTCTCAAATTTTTTTTCCAAATATGATCTAATAACAATACTGTTTTGATTGAACTAGCACCAGACCTTCAAACTTTTCAAGCACATGAGCCTCCTGGTTGGAGTAATGCAGGCTGGGCAAGCTTGCTCCGTGTAGGTGGGCTGCATTTCCTGATTTAATAAGGCGATGACATTCTTATCTTTTACATGTGGTGGTGTTACTGGCCTGCTAATTACCTCTTGACAGAGCAGCAGTATTTCCTACTATATTCCTAAGCGCTATCCAGTTTTAAGTTCTCTGGACTAATCATGTGTTTCCTGATAGTCTGACAGCTTTCCTGATGAGGAAATCTAATTAGACAAAATGGCATATTACTATTTATTATGTGCTATTTTGGGTTGTTTAACTGCAGTAAAAGCTGTTAATCATTGCCTCGGGTTGCAGCAATGTTGCTGTCATGTGAGGTTTTCCACAAGTAAGGAACTCTTAGTGGAACCTGTAACTGTTGAGAGATGCTGTTAAACATCTGGAAGTGATGAGTCTTTTAAGCAACTGCAGATTGTCCATGAAAAGAATAATTTAGAAAAAAAGCATGGCTGCTGCATTTATTTCTGTTCAGTTTAGTGTTCTCTCTGTCTTTTGCTGCTCTTATGCAGCCTGTATTCATAGTATCTGAGCACCTTTTACAGCTAAATGCATAATATTCTTGAATATTCTTTGTGCCTCTTCAGGCTATGTGGCCAGTCTTTGGAGGAACTACAGGCCAGGGATGTGGTTTGTGTTTATAGCTAACATCTCCCAGGTGCAAGTCTTGCACTTGGACAATGTTCTTCTTGCTCAGCTCGGACCATCCTTCCTTTCTGTGGTCAGGGACGTTTAGATTTAGGAGATGGAAGGTGTGCTGTAGAAATCCTTCCAGCTGTGTTGTATTTGTCCTGCTTCTGTATCAATGCCAGAGTGTCAGGGGAAGCAGTTTTTGAGTGTTATTGAGCATTCTGGAAGCTGCTGTTTTGCTTATCCAGAAATCATAAAGGTTGATAGCTGTGGATGTTCACTAATCTACAGTATCTGTATTGGCATAATCTTCTCCATAGGAAAAATACTGTAAGCTCCTCTTAAAGCTCTATCACATTTTTGCGAGCCCATGAGGGGAGAATACTGCTCTGTAGCTCCCAGCATGAGGAGAGAATGTTTTGTTAGCAACTATGTGATTACTCAGCCTCTTACGCTACAGATTCACCTAGGTCTGTTTCTACTGAAAAAGCATCCATTGGAAAACAGTGCTTCATTATCCTAGACTGACCTCCAAATTTTAGCATGGTTGTCTGAGAGACTGGAGTTTGACAGGAAGAATATGAAGCTCCAGGATGCTGAAGCAGGAGTGCAGCTCTTGCTCAGTCAGCTGGGCCTCCTTTTCTCCCAGGTTATCTGTCCTTGAGCAGACAGGTGAGAGCTGCTCAGGGCTCATCTGTGTGGGCAGTGCATGGGAAGTTTTACATGCCAGTAGGCAGGGCTGGGAATAGGCTTGTGTGTTAGATGCCATTTGGGATTTATTGCTTCTCTGTGCAAATTTTTAGGAGTGTGAATTTAGGCAAGTCTGTATCTGGAAGGAGGAGCGCATCCCTGAAAGCCTAATTTAGCAGGCTGGGAAAAATGTAACCTTGCACAGTGTGGGGGAAATAAAGCTTTTGGAATTTGCCCTCAAATCAGTTTTCAGCATTTCATAGAACAGATACCTATGCTTGCAGAAAAAATATCAACAAAATGCCAGGACTTGGTACATGTCTGCAGTACTAGCCCCCTACACACAGACACACGAGTGTCTATAGCCAGCTAATGAAAAATCTGAGAAAAGGGCATCACTAACTGAACTACATATTAGGATGGAATTTTCTGAAAATATTTCTCTTACACAGCAAATGCTCTATTGGATGAAGTCTAAAATATGTCTTAAATGACATGACAGAAAAGGGAGGTGATAATTTCTTTGTCTATCTCAGCCGGAATCCTCCTTAAATGTCCCTCTCAGTTGCTTGTGTAGCACCTATTGCAAAGGAGTCAGCGCTGAGAATTTTTGGTGCACCACCTCAGAGGTTTTCAAGAGTCTGTTTCTAGTGCTTTGACTTGCTGCCTGTTTGGCTCCCCCCAGGGAAATACTCTGTGTGTGGCTGTGTGCAGCTGGTAGTATCTGTTTCTTACAACTAAATGTGAGTCTCTTAAAATGGGATCCTTAAGGAGAGGGGAGTGCTCAGCTTAGAGTAAACACATAGCTGAGGGCATAGAAAGTGTAAGTCTGAACTCAACGCTAAATTCAGTAGGATTTTATGCTCCTTTGATTCTTTCATATCTAGAGAACTGAGGAGACATGTACTACAGACCTAGGGTAAGACTTACAAAGAGATCAACAATTTCCTATTCAAGTTCTTCACCCTGCCTGTAAAGGCTTTTGTGGCGTTTGAGCCAAGTGCTGTCTGTGTTGCTGTAGTATATTAGGCAGCAGAGTTCATGCAGTCAATGTTTTGTCTGTCAGGCTGCTAACTAGAGCCATTGAAGAAAAGGAGCATCATGGAGAGAGCCGGACATTGTCCTTGTACCGCTGCTCCCGACGAGTCAGCATGGGCAGCGCGGTGTGGCGGCCAGCCTGCGTGAGCCCTCAGCATCCACGCACCCACGAGAGCCTCGTGGTCAGCTGCTCGCTGCCAAGGCACACTCAGCTGCTGTGCACAAATCTCACCGTAGAGTGAGAACTAAAATGGGTTTTCCCCTGTCAGCCTGAAACTTGCTTTGTGTGTATGTATACAGTGTGTATATATATGCATTATACGAAATATGTGAATAAATCTGTATGTGAAATGTGAAATATTTATAGGTATATGAAATGTCTTCTGCAAAAGATTAAAAAGGCATTTTAATTGGGAAATGCTGTGTTTAAGGGTTAGTTCAGGTAACCTATGGCTTGGTAATCTATTCTAGAGTGAGCGTCATTGCCCTGTTGTAACACATGCCCCTTCCTGAAGCACAGGGGAAGTCTGTTTCTCTGGCTTTGACAGGCCTGCAGAAAAACCTAGCCCAAACTCTACTTGAGAGAGAAAGACTAGAGCCCCATGGGCAGCGGGGCTGGAAAGGGCATGCCTAAGTGTAGTCAGTACGAACCGAAGCACTGAAAGTTTCACCTGCACATGAGAGAGAATGGCATTAGTGAGAGAGTGACAGAGCCCAGGAACAGGCTCCCCAGACCTATGTGGAGTCTCCTCCTTTGGAAATCTTCCAAACCTGCCTGGATGCTACCCTGTACCATGTGCTCTAGGTGTCTCTGCTTGAGCAGAGGGGTTGGAAGAGATGATCTCTATAGGTCCCTTCCAACATTAACTGTTCTGTGACTCAGAGAAGAGTAAAAGCTTCATTCATTCACATTTAATACCAGATGGCTCCATGATTTGTTACAGCAGTTTCTCCAGATAAAGCACCTATACAGAAGATCTTCTATCAAGAAGCAAAGGGAAATTATTCCATAACAGATATATCGAAAAAGTAAAGTTACTGGCTTCTCTGTTATATGAAGATTGCAAAGGTCATAGGTTGTGGTCTATCAGTTGAAGTCCTGGATTGCATCTCTCATGAGACATTAATTGTATTACTCAGTAATGTAGATCTGGAAGCTGACAAGAAGCATAACTGGGATTGATCTCAATTACCAGTTATACACTCCTGTCTCTTGAATTTGGCTGTTGCCAAAATGATTGAGGGAGAGGATGGTTTGTGGGTGTTTGTTAGCAATGTCACATTGTTTCAGCTGCTGTGTGTGTTTTTTTTTTTTTTTATATATATCTATACAGATCCAGCTGTCATTCTAGGGCAGTTTCCTGCAGAAATAGGAATTGCTTTGTACATGCCTTTTGGCTTGATTGTTATGTTATTTTCTGCCTTACTGAATATAGTTCCTAAAGAGCGTCAGTTGAAAAATCTTCAAAATGTCAAGGATTAAACTAAAAAGTGGAGAAACAATGGTGTCCAAATAGTCTCTTTTGCTCTGTCCGTATGACTGGACAAGAGGTTCCTACATTCTTTTTATCTCAGCTTCTCCATAGTTGATTTTGTCCACTTCCATTGAAGATGTTATTCTGCAGACTGACTGTGGAAAAGAAATTTGAAATACATTATGCTGATGACATATGGGCTCAAGGTGAAATTGAATCAGAATTATGGCAATGTTTGGACTGGGAAATAAAGGGGCTTAGTCCTCGTGGGTAACTAAAATCCTTGGGATTACAAGGCAGTCTGGTTGTTTCACAAATCTGAATCAGCTCTTCAGATATCTCCCTGAAAGCTTCCAAGTAATGAGAATTTCTGGAAAGGAGACATTTTATTCAGCTACCTAAATAGAAATCTAGACATAGATTTCTTTGACCACCTCATATGGCTTGCAAGATGCAACCAGAGCTGAGAAATTAAAAGATGAAAAGTGATCTCAGGTGAAACTTGAATAAGGAATATTTAGCTGTGGAAACCAAAAAGAATCTCCTATGCACGCTTAGAAAATAACTGCTGCAGAGGATAGACCAGAAGTGCCCAGTGTGAGGGAAAGGCAAGGTGAGATATGCATGACCAGTTGAATCTATTCTTGCTCAAAATTGGTGTGACTGGAAAGGAGGAGGACGACTCATTGGGAGAGTGGGGCTTAAATTTGCAAAAAGCCTGTTGTATTTATCTTCCTTTCCTTGACCTCTTCATGGCCTTTCCCCCTTCACTGTTGCTTATGTCCCTTACAGGGTTTCATTCCACTGCAAGGCAATCAGGTGAATGAGCTGCCACCTAATCCTGATGAACCAGGGAAACATCTGTTTGAAATTGCCCCAGGTAGGCCAGCATTTCCTTGTATTTTGTGCCTAACATCATCCCATTCTTACCAGCAATCTTTAATGATAATTGAACTGCGAGGGTCACTTCTAAGCCATCTGTCAGTTTATCTACAAAGATACAGGGCTGCACAGGTGGCTTTGTGGTGGTTTTGGAAACACTGCTGCCAGGGTATCCCTTGAAGAGAGGAGTAAAGATGGACCCTGCCCCTTGCTTTTCTGTTTGGAGGGGGCTCCCTGGCTGGACAATGTCACTTAGAGTCCTGTCTGGTCTCCCAAGCTGAATTTCTGGTTGTTATGGGATGTATGGATCATGGGAGAAGCTGACACACAAGAGCCAGAATTAATGGAAAATGGGCATGCAGTAACTGGATATGATTTATTTTAGATATCCTAGTGCACTTGCCCAATTTGAAAAACACGGAATTTCCAAATATTTGGCTTTTACCTTAAAAGAATAAGTAAGTTTCCATGGAAAGAAAGCAGAGTGGCATTTTGTTGGGTAGAAAATCTAATTATCATAACTTTAATGCAAGAGTTTTGATTACTTTAGTTCCTGTATAAATGCTTTCCATGGACTAGCTCCAGAGTGTACTTAGGGCAGGGTTCTCTGTAGCAGTCCAGGAACAACTGTATCTGCTTCCATTCTGTTGTGATGACATCTGAGAGGGAGGACCTCTCTGTGTGTCCCCCCAAAGCTCCTCTGTTCTGTGGTGGGTGCCAGGAGGCAGGTTCTGCAGAGCAGCAAGCGGTTGCAGCACTAGCAGCACTAGATGAGTGCAAAAGATGAACTAGGGTGTGTGTCTCGAGAGCTGTCTCACAAAACCAGCACCCAGGACTGAGGTCCTGGAAACAAGGAGGAGACAAAGGGGCCTGGGGTAAAAAATGTGTGGATGCACTGATTCGGTCATGCCTTCATTTCCCAGCCAGTTTCTCCTGCATGGACTAGCTTTCTCCTTATCGTTATCTGTTTCCCCACAGTGTTAGGGCTGCTGATACAGTAGATCAAAAAAGAGGCAGCCTAACATAATTATAGTTAAATGGAATGGATAATGTGGAGCTTGTTAGTCTCTCTAGCTAAATACTACTGCTGGAGGCAGTAGGCTTTTACCTGTGTGTTTCGGGTCTTTTTTTGCTGTCTAGCGAGGCAGAACTTCAAATGCCTGTTAACGCTCTTTTTGGCTAGTACCAGGCAGTTCTGGAAAAACAGGCCCTGCTGTCAGGCTCTCAATTACCGCAGCAGGCAAGGTTTTGCCATAAGTTCCTGTGACAGTATTCTGCTTGATGTACAAGAAGCTGCTTGGAGAAGGGATTTTTTTCCCTCACTACTGCATGGTGTCTGTTATTGCTTTGTTTTTCTTATCCTGTTCCCCTCAAACAACAGGGCATTGAGCTGGCAGCATTGCTTAATTGCTTACATGGCAGATCTCCCAGGAATTGTCATTCCCTGCCAGAATGTGACGTGTCCTTTGATCCATTTCCTAATGGTGGTTCACTGTACTACTACAGAAGTACTCCTGACCTGTGTCCTGAAAGCACTTATGGAGCTTTGGTTATTACTGATCTCGTGTATTCTAGCAGTGATATGAAATGATTCTGCTGGCTGGCTGAATTAAGTGTTTTGCAAATTTGAGCTTGCCTTCTGATCTGGCTTTGTAACTGATCATTCTTTATTTTTTGCCCAACCTGTAACTGTGAGTTGCTCTAGTTTGCAAAAGAATTATCCTGACCTCCGAGGGGCTGCATTTCAGTGGAGTGGGTGAAATAATGTTTGTAGCTACATGAAACCCCCTGGAAAGTGTTTCCCCAAAGGGATGAGAAAAGGCAATGCCGTGGTCGTGACAGGCGGGAGTCCCAGTATATGTGTTCTACCTGTGGTTTTGCCCTTGCCTCTGCACTCCTGAGAGAAAATACTCAGCGCCATCATTATTCTGCCTGCAAAATTCATTTTTCCCTCTCTTGTGAAGGTAAATCCATTATCTCCAAAGACTTATTTGGGGATTGATTGCTAGAATTTAGTGTTTTGTTTCCTGGAGCAGGTGTTTGGATCTTCCCAGCGCCCCTCTCCTGTGTGCTGCGCCAAGATCGGCTGCGGGAGCCGCTTCCTCGAAGTGCAGGGCCTGGAGTAACAGCGTGTCCTGCATTGTAGCACAGCCTGGATTGATTTTCTGCTGAGTAACAAGAACTAAGGATGGGCATTGTGTTTTATTCATGTTTCATCAAGTTCATTTCTAAGCTGTATAGTGCAGCTGGGAGAAGGGTTAACTAGGGACATGAGAGACTGCAGAGCTGTTCTGCACTCAGTCCAGTGTTGTGGCTGGCAGCAGGACTCACTGAAATACTGGCTTTGACAGAGATGTTTTCTATCTCTTGTCTGGGGGAACTATTGGACCCTTAAGCCATTCACTAGCTGTGTGAGAGGAAGGCATGAAGTTCAAACTGGGATAGCAAAGTAAACCAGCACTTCATCAGCTGATGTCGTGTTGCGGGGTCCTTTAGTAGGTAGAGGGGAAACTTTGTAAGATTGTTTGAAGTCAGGTTCAGAATTTAATGATTGGGGTCATCATCATGCATGGAAGCTGATGTTTCTGGACTGCAGAAGAAGGGGGGGGGGGGGGGGGAAACGCTATGTGTTTTGTGGGGGAAAAGACTGCATTTGGTAATAGAGAAAGCGTAGCTGACTTGTTACCAGGAGCAGCAAAGCAACACTTTGTTAGCCTGAGGTGTCACAGTGCATTTCAGAATGACATAATGCAATGTGTAAGAAGTACAAGGAATCATCTTCAAGAACATCTTAGTAAACCCAGATGGCTTAAGGGCTCACAAAAATCTCACCTTTTTAGGAAGTTGTTGCTTTTAATGCTCTGTGGCAGCAGGGGTTCCAGTTCTGCAGCGCTGTGAAGTGAGATGCAGAAGTTCCTTGGCATGTTTGGGGCTGGAAGTTGTTTGCCGAATCTCTGTTTCTCCTGTTCTTCGTTCATGCCCATTGACTATATGACAAAATGTTGATGTGGAGCACTGTGATGGCATTGCTTAACACTGAGATACTGGATTTAGGGTGAGCCCACTCTTGGAATTAGTGAGATTTTTCAGAGTCAAAGAAGGGAGATACAAAAAGGCTCAAAAGGTAGGAGGAGAAAAGCTTTGGTTGTTTTTT
The DNA here is from genome assembly GCA_013398735.1 of Nothocercus julius. Classification (NCBI taxonomy): domain Eukaryota; kingdom Metazoa; phylum Chordata; class Aves; order Tinamiformes; family Tinamidae; genus Nothocercus; species Nothocercus julius. The sequence continues at coordinate 4,156,915 of VZSV01000048.1, forward strand.
TTTGATAGGTAGGGCAAAGGTGGTTATAAAGCAAGTTGATGACTGGAGAATAGATTTTTCTTTGTGGGGAAAATGGTGACTTTAAGAAGAATGTTTTTCAGCTTTAGAATAGGTTTACTTTAGTCTTTTCATGGATAATGAGAAGGGAAAGATAGAAACATAAACAAGATAAATCCCATGGATCAAGTGGTGCTTTTGCTGTTAACATCCTGTCCTGTAATGTGGGAGACCCAAGTTTCTGTTCTCCTAGGTTTAGATCCAGAACACGTATCTGTCACCTGCATACAAGGTGAGTACCCTCCATGACTATTGGTACTACTGGAAGGGGCGTTTGCTTCATTTTTGATTATGAAATTCCTAATCCAAGGAAAAAGTGCTCTCGTGTTTTAATGAACTGCCATGTTGTGATTGAAAGCAGCTTTGCTGAAAATTCCTGTCCAAAAGTCATGGTACCCATCCCCGTGTCTCTTAATTGCTTCTGACAGACTTCCTCGCTCTTGCCTCAGTGCTTTCTGCAAAGGTCAACAGTGACAAATCTTAGCTAGGTCTTTCTGCAAAAATAAGAGTGCGATCTTACTGAAGTGTAACTTGACTTTACTGCAAGCTGCTGCTGAAGGCATTGATTAATCTTGTTTTACCCCTTTCCTCTTGGCTTCTTTCCCAGTATCCTGTCATATCCTTCACTTAATTTGATCAATCTGTGGTCTGATTCGTTGAAAACTATTTTTGCACAGTCATAAGAACTAAGTTTACAGTGAAAACTTCAGTTAGCCTTTTGTGCTCTAGTAAGTAACATCACAAGCCCTCTGATTAATGGAGTAGTTTGTAGCCCTGCAGAGCTTTTGGCCGAGTCTGTAAGGAGCTCGAGACAGTGGCTGCGTATGCTTGATTTTCAAAGCTTTAGAAACTGGAGCTCTGGCTTGCTTTTCAGCTAATTGTGAAGACTGAGCCCAGTACAAGCCACTTGCCTTTACACAATAAGTCTGCATTCAGTAGAGTGACTCCTTTGAAGTTGGACTTGATTGCATTTTGCCAGAACTTTGCTGGGGAAGAATAAGATACCTCACCCAGGAGCTTTTCACAGGGCTTGCGTAGGAGCCTTTTCACTTAGGTACTTTCACTTGTACCATATACTGAGTAGGAAATGAGGAAGGGCAGACCAGGAGAGTGAGTCTTAACTCATTTGTCCCCCTCACAGAGACAATAGTTGTTACCTACCTGTTGTGTGGGGAGCCTGCCGGGGTTGCCTTGCCTTGCAGAGGAGAGCACACAGCAGGACATGGTCAGGTTGTAAAAGCTTCTCGTTGTCTGTTGGACAGGCTACCAAGGCCAGCAGTTGGAGTGGCAGCTTGTTTGTGTCTTGTCCCAGCAGGGTGAATGTTGCCCAAGAAGCAGTCTGCTAAGCGGTTCTTACTTGTTCCAGGTGATCAAGCCCAATTAGGCTATTTCTGTGGCTTTTCCATTCCACTCCCTGTTGAGAAGATGTGTAATTAAAAGACTTGGGAGGGGGATTAGAAACTCATACTTTAAGTATCATTCCATGCTCTGTTATTTGATGCAAATCACTGTTCTAACTAACAGCAGGAAACTGAGTTTTCTAATGTTAATTAAATGTTCTCCTGAAGCTTACTGCTGACAACCGCCTGTGCGTATTTGGGTATAGGATGATGTTGACATTTGAGATTTTTAATTAGGTTTCTGGTATTTAGTGCTTAGAATATTGACTAAGGAAATGACTGCAAAGAAAGTATTGCTAGCTTCTGGAAAGACTGAACCAGCACAGTTTCAGGGGCACACTGTGAAATACTAACAGGTAAGAGTGTGGACACCTCTGCTAAGTCTGTGGCATTGCCTTGGCCTGCAAGAGAGGGCTGAGGGTCTGCAGTGGAAATGCCACTGTCACTGTGTGGTCTGTATTTAAATCTTCCAGAGTGCAGCTGAGGGCATGGAAATGTTTAACTGTCCTTGACTTTTAGTATTAACTGTCTTCTGCAGTAGTAGATAGACTTTTCCATGTTATAAAGAGCTGAAGGAAGACATTTTAGGTTTCTCTGACTTTTCAAGGGAATGCTCTGTGCTGATGAAACCGTAGGCCTCTTTTTCATAGTTTGCAGTCTGGGAGCTGTTTATTTTGGCCTTATGACTTGGGCTGACCTTCAAGGTAGTAACATCTTAGTATTGAGATAACGCTGGGGATATCTGCCAGCTGCTAAGTCTCTTTTTATGCACAGGATACAGGATTTCAGTGAGATTCAGGCTACACTTACTCTGTGCTTTCAAGTGCAAATGTGCAAAAAATGTTGATGCTATGTTACGTGTTTTGCTGTCTGCCCTTAAATGTGCTCCACCTGTTTGTGGGCACTAGATGGTGCTGGTTCTTTCTACCTTGGTCTTGGAATTTTACTGTCACCAGTTTTGGCATGTCCTCAATTGCTCGAGTGTGAATTCATCCTATAAGAGGAAATTAGCCACCTTTGATGAGACATGAAGGAACAATAAAAAGCAAAACAATAAGTGAGACTTCCCTAGCAAAGCTATTGCCCGGCCTGTGAAGTGAATACTGCCCTCTGCAGAGGCTATAGAATTGTGTGTAGTTCTTGGCATCTGATCAAGTCCTTGCTGTGAGCAACTTAGTCTGTTTGAATCCATGCAATACTGCTGCAAACTGAAGGGAGGTGAATGCTTTCAGCAGCAGTGACAGACACCAAAATCAACAGTCTTTGAAAACATTCGCATTCAAATTGTTTGCCTGTCTCATACTAGGATGGAAGCAAGACTTACTGTTTTCTCAAGGAAGAATAAAGCATTTTCTGTGTGCCTGTGTAGGCAGCAGTGACTGTGAGGAAGCCGTTTGAAAGGGTGGATGCCTGGTTTCAGGTTACCATCCTGAAGGGGGGTATTAAACTATTTTGTGGCATCTGTCTGACTTGTTTTTCCCCCCCTTCTGCATTCAGAGTGTTAAACATATTTGTCAAAATATCTGTCTTCAGGTTTTTTCCAGTTCTGATGAACTGGTGTTTCCCACTTGTCCCCAAAGGAGGGGAGAGGGCCAGGAGGTTGATCAGACTTCCCCCTGCCCTGCTCTTCAGGGGTTTGCCTGAAGGACTGTAAGATACTAATCATCATCTTTAGGGTAACTCTTCACATACTGCACTGAAATCAATTTATCTGACTGGGGCGGGGGTTGATGGTCTATCGAGGCTTTGACAACTTCATTTAACATAACGTGAATAGAAGTGTCAATGTGCTGCTAGAATTGCTAGGCTTACAACGGAAATCAATTTGAGTTGAAAATCTATTTTTTGGGAAAGTTAAAAGAGCTGCTGGTCTCTTTCACACAGACTTTAGGACAAATAACTTCATCTTTTTACAGATGGGCCCCTCTTTTTACTTATCTCCTGATCCATCCTTTCCTTGACTACTTGTCTTTACCATAACACTGAGGAATACTTCTGGAAAGAGAACAGTCTGGGAAAGGGACTGAATTGTTTTCCTTTAAATACCTGTAACCTTGTTGTTTTGCATGGTTACACCATTAGAGCAGTACAGTATTGCCAAAGAAGGTCTTCAGGCCGCATCTAGACTTTAGTATAGTGAAGTATTGACCCCTCTTTCTACCCAAGGGCCATGAGGTTTTCTGTAGCTAAGAAAGTTTTGGCTCACCTAATTTCATCATCTTAAAACATCTTAAAGTGCATCAAGAGGCACCTGCAGCCTGTAAATTGCTTTTTGCTTTGCCTTTTTTTTTTTTTTTCTTTTTCCTAGCATATGCAATGCCTGAGGGTTTTGTTTGCACTTGGCAGGCAGAAATCCTGTTTCATGAAATAAACAAGATCCTACCCTTGTTTCATGAAAAGTGTTTGATCTACCCCAAGTTATGCTGTCTCCAGCCAATGCTCTGCGCCCATGGGCAGTTGAAAGTATGCCTGGAAATGAGCTGTGACAGTGTATGTCTTCTGCTGTCCTAGAATTCACAGCCCTGAGAAAAGAGAAAAATCTGCATTGATTTGATCCCTTCTATGAATCCCTTGATAGAAGCCTCATGTTTTGCCAAGATGAATCGGTAACTTGGCCTTTAGCACCACAGCAGAGTGCTGCAAGCAGTCTTTGTCCCGTGTCATGCGTTAACATGGTGTTTTTGCATTGCAGCGTGCTTTCTCAGTAGCACATAGCTATCTTGAGTACACACGCTGGTTTTCAGTGAGAATACAGGCTTTAATATCTCCCATTGCTTCCATGTGATCTGCTGGGAAAGGAGCAAGAGGCATAAGGTGCTTCACAAATAACTTTTTTTTCTGCTAGTAGAGGTCATTAAGGTACATACTGTAACTGTTCTTGAGCTATTTTCCTTAACTCATTGCATTTCTCAGTCAGATACGTGCATAATGTTTTGTGCAGCCTCCCTTTGCATGCAGAATTGTGGCTTCCTAGAATGATGGTACATTATTGCTGGGGTGTCAGGCCTAGTTTGAGGCATCATTTGGTCCTGGCAAGTTGGCTTTTTAGTGCAAGTTAAGTGAGATTGTGAACTCTTCTTTCTGAGATGGTGCTCCAGAGCAAGTTCTGCAACTGAGCATTCTCTCCTCAGAACAGCTTATTAAACCCAAAGGCATGTGCAGTTGGCAGAGATGTTTTAGCACTTGTGTTCAAGAACAGCTTTGTTTCCTGAGGTTATGCTTGTCAAACTGTTACAGTGAGCAGTTGTATGCTGGATTCTCTCTATTTTTTGCTAATTTGTCATAAAATAAGTCTTCAGTACTGTCGTGCTTCTTGTGTGTGGCATGGTGCTGCTAGGGTTAAGCAGTCTTAAGCTTCAGAAGCAGCTGTGTTCTCATTTGCAATGAGTGTGGATGAGCTCTCCATGTTTTACGCAATGTTTGGGATCCTTCAGGCTACAAAGTATTCCAGTTTGGTAGGTTAGCATGATGAAATAAAGTGAAATATATGGTAATGTAGTTCATAGCATGCTTGCTTTCATTACTTCTAAAAATCTGCTGTATGTAGAGGTCAGTATCAGCATGAAGAAATAAAGCGTCATGCTGAATGAAAGTTTACTTCCCAGAAAATGTTTTACCAACCAAACAATCTTACTGAGGTGAGTGGCTCTCTAAGGGTCTGGTGGGATTGGGCCCTTTATAAGAAGCTAACCTGGTCTTCCTGTGCTCTTCAGTGGATTAATTCCTGTCCCTAGCTGTTTTAACACAGTGGTATGAAGTTACAGATATATTGCACGTCAGAATAATGTGCAGTCAGGTTTGCTCACCCCTTTCCATCTGTATTCCCAGTGACTGTTTTCCTCTTGACCTTCTGCACTTGAATTTTCTATGGGTCAAAGTGTCTGCTGAGTGTGTATTTTTTTTAGCTCTGATACCAAGAGAAGAAAATAATTTCCAAGGGATGATGATGTTTCAGGTGAAGGATATTAATGATTCTGTTTGAGGTTTTTAATTTTTTCGTACTCCATGGATTGTGAAGCTGGCAGAGGATGCATGTATCTGCATGTATCTGCGGTGCTCATGCCGCTTCTATGTGCGATATAATAGCAGGAATAATAAAAAAAAAAAAAAAATGCAGTGCTAAACAACAAAAAACTTCCTACCTGCTTCAGGGTGCTGTGGATCTGAATTCTGTAGGGTACAGTGGATGCCAACCATGTGAAAAGTATAAATATAGAGACATCTGTGTTTTTTTTCCATGGGGAATTGCTTCAGTCACATTAAATCCACTGAGAAGAGAGCAGAAAGGAGAATGGATACATAAACCATGTCAGGATGGCACACGAATGAAACAATCCAGAATGCTTGCTCCCCAGGGTGCTCCAGAAAGAAATTCTGGGTGCCATTTAATACCCCTCGTCTAAACGAGAGAAAGGGAACTGAGATCTGAAAAGCACCCTGCATAGGGACAAGCCTGTGCAGCAGCATTTCTGATGCAACTGAGGTACCTCTTATGCTGGTAGTTTAACTGCTCCATATAAAATGCTGCCTTGAAAATACCACCTGGAAATCATTCTGGAGAGCAAAGGTAGGAAAAATAAAACACATTTGTTTTCCACACAGCCCACACAAAAGTGCGAAAGGAAAGGGCCTGCAAAGCTGATACTACATGAGTCAGGCATCCAAAAGGAATTCTAATTGGTAAAGTGCTATCTAGGGTGTTTATGAAATGCCTGCTTTGTGACTGATGCACTAATACCAGTTTGAAGTGGCAGCTGGCCCGCTGTCAAGCAGCTGTGAGGATTCACATGCAAAACCCTCTCCATGTTTATGTCTGAAATGCTTTAGGGATAACTAGCGTGCTATCAGTGAGAACCAGCTTGCACTGGGCTTTCCAAACTTCACAGGGAGAAGGAGGGGGAGGAAATATGGCAGGACACACTGCCTAGGGCATAATGCTTCAGATTTGTATTTTTTTAAATAGGTCATCATGCCAGAAAATACAATGAAACTTTAAGTTCTTTTTGAAAGGTTTCCTTAGCCTTCACATGCTACTTCAAATATTTTCTAAGTGATTGTATCTGATGAGTGGGAGAGCAAGCCTGGAGCCCTGAAGTGACTTGTGTGCTTCGTTTTAATGTTTTTTCAGATTCTTACCCTGTCCACGGACCTGTGCTTAGACTTCCCCTTGGGTATGCTCCTCTTGCTTGCCTCTCTGTTACAGGCCTGACAGAGAAATTGCTGGTAAAGCCTCTGTATTGGGCAGGAAGTGAGACCAGGCCATCACAAAGGTGACTGTTTTATGTGAGCTCTGCTAGCACAGATGGGGCTTGGTAGGTTCTTAGATGTCAGATTTACATATATAGTAGGACATTAGGAGTCTTTCATGATAGCAGAGTATTCTGTTGAGAAGTTAATTCCACTGAATTAGAGCAACTTTAACAGAGCCTGTTGGTCTGGTTCAATGCCTTTAGCCTTGAAGGAGGTTTTTATGGCAGCTTTGATTTCAACCTAGGTATTAACCAGCATGGCTCTATTTCACTTGTTTTATTGTTCTGGGAATAGTTTTAACTCCCTCTGCCACTTATCTAGCTATAGAAGCCTTATAAGTCAGTTCTTTTCTAAGGCTGCCTGAATGTATTCTCTGTTACCCAGAGGATTTCATACATTTGCATGGCACTGCATTAACAAGCTGAGCTGTGCGAGTAAAGAACTCTTGAGCTCAATGTGCTCGCTAATGGAACTGGGAATGACCTTGATTTTATTACTTTATCAGTATGTTTCTAAACAGGTGTAAAATCCCAGATCTCAGAATGTTCCTTGTGACCAGGAACACCTGCAGTAGCTGCGTTTTGAACCCTTTTTTGTGTTTAATTTCCAGGAGTATTTTAAGAGGAGCTCAGCGTGCTGAGTGCTGAGAACACTTCTTGAAATGTGGCTCATCTGCATTTAGTTTAATGGTGTCATCAACTTTATTATCATTAGGTTAGTGTTAAATTTTACATCTCTATAGCACCTATTGTAGGCTCTGTTCAATATATTGTTGTATAAAAACAATGAAGCAACGGGGATCATAGCCGTGTTCTGTTTAGCACAACATGTTCTGATAAGAACAATCTTTCTAATTTTCTTCAGTCTTTAATTGCAATGGCTGTGATTTCTTACAAAGTTCAGGTCACTTGGAATTACAATTTCTTTTATCCAGCTATAAATATTTGCTTCCCCAAGGTTTGTGTCTTTCCTTTCTCTCCTGGCAGGTGCACAGCACCAGATGCTGCGCACATGTTCATTTAAAGTCTGTCTTTGAATCTTAGCCTGTGGAGATAGATTACTTTGGAGCTGCAGGATTAGGCACTGTGCTCTACATGCATAAACCATTGCTCATCTAATTGAAATCTGCTTAAGATGATGTTGATGTCCATGCCCTCACCTGGTACCAGAGATGCTGTAAATCATGCTGAACTCGTGAAGCTTTTTTGTTAGCTCTGATTTTTGCTTTGAAACACCAGCTGTCTGACGCTCACAGAGACTTGGAGTGGAGAGGGGAGAAGTGCAGATAATAAAGATAAGAGCTATGAAATCAAAAGAATCCAATGTTAGAATGGGGTGTGTGTGACGGCCTGGGGAAGGACTGTGTTATAACCAACGCTGTCGTTGCATTGAAGGATAATTGTGTGTCCTGTGTTGACTTCTCTGGGTTTGGAACTGTGGCTATAACATGAGGATTTATCGGTGCACTGGCAGCTTCTAACTTGAGGGATTAAAGACCTTGTCTGCATTAGGAACTCTTGCCAAGGTAATTATGCTAAAGAAAAGCCTGTAGTGGTGTAAAGCAGAGAAAGATTACTTGTCATAACACAAATACAAGTGTTTGTACAGATTAGTAGCCTTCTAGCCACACAGGTGCAAGAATTCTCCCACTTCACACTGGGCATAAATTATCCTCTTTGAGATCCTATGGTTTGTATATGATTTTGAGGGTCCCAAGGATGTCTTTGGTTCAGCAGAAGGTCTCTTCCATGTTAATATTCCTGGTCTCTGTTTGGAATAGATGATCCAGATCTTTACAGGTCTTGAGGAGGGGTGATTAGTGTAATTGGTTGTTGTGTGTCCTTTCTTGTTCAGCAGCAACATGTCATATCAGCCAAAAGAGAAAACTGAAAAAAGTGGAAATATTGTGCCCATGACCATGCAAGAGAAATATTCCTCCATAAGCACCTGTCTTGAGACTGGCTGGTATGTGTGAACGTGTCGCCGATAAAGCCGCGGGGCTGCAGAGTCACTGCCTTCCTGAGGGAATGTGTGAGGATTGGGGAGGAACAGCAAGAAGGAAATAGGATTCCTGCCCCAGCAGCACTTAGAGGTCACTGAGAGGTCTTTGGTATTTTTGTGTGGTGGTGTGATTTTTTTTTTTTTTTTTTTTTTGTTTGTTTGTTTTTATGCAGGTTATAGTTCATGTGCACTGGGATCTGTTGGGGAAGAGTTCTTGTTTTATACATTTTCTTTATGTACATATTTTAAAGTGCTGTTTGCTCTTACCTGGGAGCATCTTGCACCCCAACAGTTCTGCTACAACTATGCTTCATATAATGATTATGTGCTTTGCTGTTTTTCCCTGTGGGCTAGGTCAGCATGAATGGTGTAAAAGCAGCTATAAGTGCATGGCCACCACCATGTGCTTGCCTGCCCCGGCAGAAGTGAGAACACAGGAGCAGTCACTGTCCTAGTGTTTACCCTCAGCATTTGACTTTCTGCCAACAAAAACGCAACAGGAAAGACATTTGCCAATGAGAAGGATTCGTTATGGAGAAGACATTGCCCATGGTCAAGGCTGCTTCTTCAGGGATTATCATGTTTCCGTAGTGCTTCAGTGCCGGAATGCCAAGGCCTTGCTAATGCCCCTGGGTTAGAGACCCTAAAAAGAGGGCTGTGGTCATACTACTATGTGGCTAAAGGTGTATGAGAATTTATAATCCAGCTTCCTTACAAGAGGAGGCAAAAGGGAGGGAACAGAGCTAGTCCAAGTGGAAAAAACTTCCATAAATTCACAGAATCACGGAATAGCTGAGGTTGGAAGGGGCTTCTAGAGGTCATCTAGTCCAGTCCCGCAGCTCCAGCAGGGACACCCAGAGCACGTGGCACAGGGTGGCATCCAGGCGGGGTTTGAAGGTCTGCTGAGAAGGAGACTCCCCACAGCCTCTCTGGGCAGCCTGTTCCAAGGCTCTGTCACCCTCACAGGAAAGAAGTTCTTCCTCATATGGAGGTGGAACTTCCTTTGTTTTAATTTATACCCAGAATCTTGTAACTTTTTCTGACCTGTAAACTGTCTAACAAGAGCAGACTGTATGTCCTGAAATCCTGTTCACAGCCTTTTTTTTTTTTTTTTTTTTTTTTTTTTTATTTTTTTTTTTTTTTTTTTTTTTTATTTCTCTCCCCCTTCTACAAACCCTTTACCTTAACTGTGTCCTCTTGCAAGCCTAGCCATGCTAAGGGCAGTGCGGGGTTATAGCATGGCAGGGCAGGTAGGAAAGGCAGGGACAGGAGGTTGTGCTGCCTTGGGGCGCCCTAGGGATGTGTCTGTAGTTCTGAGTCACGTTCTGGGCAAACATCTGCCATGAGGAGCAGACTGGATGTCAAGTGGCCCTTTTAGATCATGAAGGTCTGATTCTTCTCTGGTTATTTTTCAGACTGTTACCTGCCTGGAGAGTTGCATTATGCAAAAACATTTCCTGCACAGGTTATATTAAAGGCTTTAAATGACTTGTTGAAGGGTTGGGCTTTTCTGTAGGGTGGAAGAGGCAGGTGGTTTTAAACTCTGTTCTCAGGGGCAGAAGTCCTGGGGGCGGTAGCATGTCTCCTTGTTACTGAATAGTAGGCTAGAAAACTCTTGCCTTAGGCTCTAACAGGAGATAAAATAGGTCTTTCAAGGAGTTAAAATATTTGCAGATATATGGACTGATCCTAATGTACTCTTCTACCTGTGATATTACGTGGTCAAAAATATTCTTTCTTCCCCCTGAGACCTAAATTCATTTAGTACTAGTGTTGGACCCATCTTCATTACCCCTCTTAAAATACTCAGGTGGAACTGGACTGGGTTTTAAATTAGCCTTTTTGGATACCCCTGGGAATGCCCGTGGATTGGCAGGCTGGCTGAGTGCTCAGCTACAAGGCTGGTACTATATGGTACAGAAAAAGACTTCCCAAATAGAAAGGAAGCAGAAGGTCCCGCTGTGGGCAATAAACATGGTCCTGAGTTTCTCAAAGGCCAATCTTTATGTTTCAAAAGTCCAACTGAAACTTTGTGCTTCTTTAATGAGAAGGGCAGAGCCTTGCAATGACATCCTGAATTGTTGTCCAAGTGTTTTTGCTATTGAGGCAGCAGGAGCAGGTGGCTGCTTTCTGCTATATAGCTGATACGTGTGTGAGGTGTATGCCAGATCTTTTCCAAACTTTCTGAATTTTTCACAGGCGCTGGAGGAAATGCTCATACCTCCTCCCACAAGGAAAGTCTGATGCAAATGGGCCTTGCTCTCTTCTTAGCCTTTGCTGAATCAATTAATGGTAACTTAGGGTGCCAGCAGCAGCACACTGCTGATCGGGCAAAGCCTGTCTGTGTAGCTTGGAGAAGGTTTTACATAAGTTTGCAACAATATCGATGTTAGCACAGCAAGCTGCATTGCCACTTCATTTCAAATCATCACTAATGCTGAAATGGGGTATCAATATTAACAGAAGTTTTGGTCTCCTTTATCAGGAGTAGATGTAGCTGGAGCTCGCTGGAATCACTGCGGCCGGTAGCACTGCTTCCTTGTGCAGCACTGGGAGTGCATTCTCTGAACTTGTGTTTCAGTTTTACTCCTACTGCTTTGGTGCTTTCCTTCTTGGCAAGCATCTCACCTGTGGCCCCTTTGCATTTATTCTTTCCAAGTTTCACACTTTCTACCTCTTGCTGCAGCAGTTCTGCCCTGGACAGCCCTTCTTCCTCTCTAGCCCCTCTGCAGCCTGTTGCTGCACTGAGGGAGAGCCATGATGGCCTGGCCAGCCACTTGTGCTGGATTCACCATGTGTTTTGGTGATCTGGTATAATCCAGGCTGAATCTAACTTCTCATAAAAAGCAGTCTGCAAACTTTGCAGAGCAAACAAAGCAAGCAAATTTTAAGAAATTTAATCCAATTCTCCTGTATTTGGAGCACAGGTTTGCTCAAGATAAATTGCCAGTTTTTCACAAGCGCATCTGATTTGAACTAGTTGACTCAGATGTGTTCTATATGAAACACAGTTTACCTTTTCTCCTATTATTATTATTTTTTTTTTTTTAAAGACAAAGGTAGTAGCATTTATCCAACTCCAGAGATGTAACTCTGGCACATTTGGAAATCATTAAAAAAAGCATTTGTCTCCTGGTAAGGAAATTAAAAATAAATACCTGTAGCTTTCAGTGAGTTCTCCCATCTGGAATGGAATAGTTGAAAAAGAATAATGCATCTGCCTCCTCTCTTGCAAAGTGGTTTTTGAATATAAGTGATGGACTTGATGAAAGCCTTTAGCTCTGCTTCCCAGATTTTAAACCTGATCTTTGAATGTATAAGTTCATCATCTCTATAGAGGTGTTTAGCAGCCAGCTTTCCTTTTCAGAGTGTCAGCCAATATTCTCTCATGTACTTGAGATTGGAGAATGTGTGAACTTCTAAATCGAGACTTTCCAGTGGAAAACCTGAGAGCTCTGGCCGAAAAATGAAGTGCAAAACATGGTGGTTATATGGCAAATCTGGGGGGAACTCAGCCTTGACCAGTCGTTTTCATGGGCATTTGATGCTCTTGAAAGATTGGTCTAATTGCTTAGTACTTGAAATGAAGATTTAGGCATTGAGTTCTGGGCTCCTGCTTTTATAAGTTGTCCTCTGAAGTTGATATGTGCAACTTAAGCAGAAGACATGCACCATTAGCCATATACCTAACAGGTCAATTTACTGAGAACTACAGAAATCCCACTTGGAACAGTTCCTACTGTATAGAATGAGTTATGTCTCCAAGGGATGAGTCTCGTGGAGAATCTCATTGCAGATGCAGGGTTTTTTTGTTGGAAAAGTGCAAATGTCTCCACCTCCTTTACTGTAGGAATAGGCTTACACCTACTTGAGATATTTCATATGTGCATAAATATAAATACATATGTTATTTATAATATATTAGTTCAGTTAGACAGCCCAGACAGGTTCTTAGCTATCTCTGTGAGGCTGGCTTTTGTTCATCCTTAAAGACTGCGTTTTTATTAGAACCTCAGTGCATTAAGGTCTAGGGTGAGTGTTTTTTAGGGTTGCCTTTATATTGAGGCAAAAGCGCTGAAGTTCTGTACTCCTTGCCTCCTCAGCTGACTTCTAGGATCAGTTCTGAGGTTGGACTTGACAGCATTTAAAAGAGAAGCCAAATGGGGTTTAGCCCAACATTAACTAACCTTGAATTTCCCCTGAGGTGACAGAAGGGGGTTTTGCATCTCCCTAGCACTGCTTAAACCAACTAGTCCCCCTTCCTGTACCAGTTTGCTGTTGTGTAGCTGTTACTTGCGAGCACTATTTGGATGGGCAGGGTATTTGACAATAGACAAATCTGTTGGTTTAAGTTTAAAGCAGCAAAACATATGCCCTCTAAAGCGAGAGTCATTTATGATCTCTGAAGTCTGCTGAAGATATGCAGTAAATACAGCAGGTATGTTAGCTTGTGTTACTTTTATGGCTTTTTTGAGTCATAAAGGAGTTTTATGAGTGGCTATAGTATCTTAGTTTATTAGGAAGGGATAGGTCTCTATTAATCCCATACATCTCATCAGTAGATTATTCCCAAATTCCTTCCCCTTGCTACCTTGATGGAATTAACAGTGTTTGATTCTTTAGGTACAATGAGCTGGATTTTTTTTTTAATAGGGCTTGCATTTTTTTCAAGACATTTTCTATGGCTTTTTGTGTCTATTTTGTTTTTTTTCTTTTTTCCCCCTTTTTTCCCTCAGACTTCAATAGCTGCTGTGATTTGGGTGGCACTTCTATGTTTTCCATGAATTTGACAGCATGGATCATATATGCAGACACAAAGTCTGAGTGATTTCTGAAAGCTGTCAGTGCTGACTTAGGTTTGTACTGCAGGTGAGTGGAATTATCATTGTCCCCCAGAGGAAGCAAGTGAGGGAGTTCGAAGTGCTCTTGAAACCTCTATGTTGTGTAGTGATGCTCTCAGGTGATGTCGTGTTATGTCTGGGTGATGAGGACATCAGAGGCTCTGCCTTCCTCCTGCTGTGAGCACATCTGAAAATTATTCTTTTAAATGCACTGTGCTGGCTATTGCAGTAACTGAATCAACAGCAGTCCCAGCTCTTTTCTTCTGTGAACCTTTAATTCACTCATGTAGTGTAGCATAATCAAAAGGGAAGACAATAAACTATCAGTAAGTTTCCCAAATATCTTGTGACAGTGAAGGGAGTTGAGGTTCTTAGTGTTTCAATAATAATACGTGCAAAACTTACACCATGCTTCACTGAAGCTGTCAATTTGAATGTTAAAATATGAATGTGTTAACCCCACAGCAGCCTCATCTGTCAGCGTCAAGTGATGTTGTCCTTAACAGTCCTTAGGCTGCTTTAAATGCTTGAATTTCAGCAACCTTCAGGTAGTCTGGGAGGCTGCTGTGAAGGTGGGGGACCTGGTAACAGTTCCCAAGGGGCTGACTCAGCTGCTAGGCCTGAGCTGCTGGGAATGGGATGCTCTTTCCAAGCTTTTTATCTGCTGCTGCTCTGACTGGGTCATAACTATTCACTTCTGCGAATTTTCCTGATCTTGGAAATCTTAACGCCTGCCCAAGGCTCTTTGGAGTTTGCTTTGTAGGAAACACCATAGCGTGGCCAACAGTGTCCAGCCAGTCAAGCAGGTGGTTTATGCATCTCCCCACTTCTAAGCGAGAGGGCGACCTCCTCCCAGAGGGGTGTCTGCTGCGGCTTTTTGCAAGGGCAAGTTAGGGGTTTGCACAAAAGATGGATTTCTGAGCAGTTACCTGCTATTGGCATTTTCTGACAAGTGCACAACTTTAATCTGAGATGGGGTCTCCTTTTCTCTCTAAGGAATGTAGTGGTGCCAGCAGAGTAGCAGTGCCTGCTTCCCTCAGCACTCCTGCAGGTTCATCCTGAGTTTCCTCTAGCGTTTTTGGTGGTGATGGGAAAGTGTGTCTTCTGCCTCTTCCATCTTCTACCCTGTGTTTTTGCTGCTGCTACTTAACAAGTGTCTGTCATCTGGGGTGGCTCAAACATACGGCAAGAGCTGCAAACTGTAGAGACACCTTTCTCACCCAGGCTCCTGCCTGTGCCTTTTAAATCTTTGCACTTGAGTGGAGTTTTGTGAAGTGCTCCCACAAGGAGCCGTGCCAAGCAAGGCTGTGCCAGCGTCCTGCAGTGCTTGGGCAGGGGCTCGGCAGGAGCAGAGTCCCTGCTGCTTTCAGCTGATTGCTGAGGGGTCTGGAAAGCAAACGTTGAATGATCAAAGGCCGGCAGATGTCTGTTCTAGGAATATTGTTTTTTCCATATCCTGAAACAAAACTCTTATCTTGTCTTTGTGGTGGTTGATTTAATTAAGTTAATGCAATTAAAAGTAAGTGTTTAAACAAGCCTTCTGAATACAGCCTGAGCAGTGCTGACCTTTGCAAGTGCGCCAGGGCTCCTCCAGCTCAGCTCGCGGTGCCTCCCTGCCTCCGGAGAGGCTCCCAGAGGTGCAGGCAAGGAAGACAGCACACGATAGCACCATCCCTCTGCTGATAGAATTTTGCTTGAGGTGAAAAGCCCTTCCTGGTATCCCTCCGTGCGCACCTAGGGTGCCTGCTGAACTGTGTCCCCAGCCTTGGTGCTGGACAGCCGTGGCCGAGGGAGCTGCCGCCCGCCATGGGGCTCTGGTGCTGCGAGGGCTGTGACGAGGAGCCCGCAGGTAACGCTGGCACGCTGCCCCGGAGCCTCGCTGGCCTGGGGAGTGCGGGGAAGGGAGGGCCATTTCCCAGAGTTTGATGTACAGGCAGCTCCGGAGGGTGCTGGCGTGTCAAGGGTGCTCGCCTTAAAAGAAAGGGGGGGAAAAACGTGTTGGTTTAACCTGGGGGCATTGTGCTTAAAGTGCTTTCCTCAACAAGTGAACTTTGTTTTTGTTTTTGTTTTTGTTTTTTTTTGTTTGTTTTGTTTTTTTTTTTAGGGTTTTTTTTTTTTACTATATGAAAAAGTGTGTTAATATTGTTGCAGAGATCTTAGCTAACAGACGTTTTCTGCCTCTCTTCCTTTTTATGTCCTGGAGGATCGAATACTTCCTGAAGAGTCGAGCACCCGCCAGTGTAGGAAAAGGTCACACAGGAGTTAGCTGTGGCAGATTTGGTGTCCCTGGCCATGTAGGACCCTGATTTTGTGCTGTCTGTACAGGGCTTGTTAGCTGCTCCCCTGGTGGGACCAGCCCCAGACAGACCGTTTGCTTTGGCAGAAGCTCCTAGTTGGAGCTTCCACTAGGCCTGCTTTGTTGTGGGAATTCTTACAGCAGATACAGGAACGGAGGTGGGATTTGGGGACCGAGGGGCTGATAGGGGTGGTGTTTGAGTTGTTGCATTTGCTCTATCTCTTGATAGCCAGGCGTTTTTAGCACACAGAGTGCAGGTAGGACTCACTGGGGAGTAGCTTCCAGGTTCTTGGAACAGCTCTGGCAGGCAGAAGTGCAAGTCCTCCTGGATGCAGCTGCTTATCTGCAGTTATCAGATGGGCTTAGAAAGGTGGTGTTGGGGGTGGGAGGAGAGGGTGTTTGTTTCTTTCTTAGAGCCTAAAATGGAACTGGAATGTCTCCTTTTTTTCCAGAAGAGTGGGAGAGAAACCCCAAACCGTCAAGAAGTGATCTTAATTGCATTGCTGGAATGGTATCATCAGAACATCAGAGAAGTGGGAGCAACTGCTAAAGGAAGCTCAGGATTGGCTTTAGCTATGTGGTTTTGTGTTGTATTTTTGTTTGTTTGTTTTTTTTTCTGGTGGAATTGTCCTTGATAGCCAGAAAGTACCAGGTCTGGGAGTATGTACACTGGGATCATCCTTTTACACTCTCCTCTAGATTCAACCACTTAACGTGTGCTCCAAGGAGAAAGCTTGTGAGGGATGTGACTGCCAGTAGGAACTGGAGTGGAGCCAGAAGTCCTCTTTGGGCTTACTCACTGGCTCTATTGTTTCCCACTGGCCTGGGCCAAGCTAGAACCAGAAGCTGGTGGGTGGAGAGCGTTTCCATGTGTTGCTGTTGATTCATATATATTTTCCAATCCCCTGTACTTGTTCACTTGAAATGTGAACTTGCTCACATCATTGCTTATACTGGACAGTTGTTCCTGTCAGATGATTTAAAAAAAAAAAAAAAAAAAAAAAAAAAAAAAGCTTGCACTGTTGCAAAGATAGTAAGTGAGTTTAAAAATAATGGAATATAATCATGATAGTCAGTGAATATTTCCTTTACTTTCTTTGACTTGGCCGTTAGTTTGTGCTGCTTGGTTTAGCTCTCCTAGGAGACCCACAACTTTTTCCTCTGTAGTAAAATGCGGTTCAAACTGCAGTGGATTGAAAATTCACTGGGGCAGATGTGAAGGAGAAGCCAAGTTCTTGGGCAAGCACCATTTGTCCTCATGGTTGTCTTTGCTGACAGGATGTCAGCAGCTGAGGAGCACTTTCTGCTATGATTTTTGGGCTTAAAAGGATTTAAAGTCTGTAGGGCTTCTGAAAGGATGTCTAGGAGGAAAGTGGGGCGGCTTTGAAATGCTAAAGCTGTCTAGGCTTTCTGATGATTGTGCTTTGTGTAAAAAGAATAAAAAGGGAAGTCTGAAAGTCAGTTGCATCTTCTCAGCAACCTTAGTGTCTTCCACGACCTTTACAAAAGGGCAAGGCTTTAGGAAATGATGGTACTTCAGAAACATATCATTCATGATGAGTACCGAATGTATTTTGTATCTTCCAGTCAGTGATATCACAGAAGCTTAGAAATATAGTCTTGGGATTCATAACACCACTTGGAATAAAAGAGCAAATTTTCATCTTAAAAAAAGGAAAGAAAAAAGCCACAAGATTAATTTGTTGCTTTTTTCTCACATTGTTTTTCCAGATAATTTTTTGCCTCCACAGTTACAATGAAGATACCTTCTAGCACAAGACCAGCATCGTTTGTCACTAGGTCTACTGAGTAGCTACTGCCAGCAGTAGCTTGGCTGCCCTACAGGCACTGTGCTGGCTGTGCCAAGTGCACAGTAACACAGCTATTGCAGCCGCCGGATGAGAAAGTACATCAGTACATTTGTATGCTTGCTGTTTTTTCTCCTGTCGCTGTGAGAAGCTGTTTTTACTGTTGTGTGGTGGGACCTAACAGCTGTGATGACAACCGACGTTGGGGCAAGAATATACATTGAGTTGGTTTATGAAGCAGTTCCTCTTGCAAGGTGATTAGTTGATAGTGAAAACCACAGCACTAGGTCAGGAAGAGCCTTTTGCTGCAGGCTGCTGCTGTGGCCCATGGTTGGGAGCCCTCGGGCAGGTGGGGTCTTGCCCCGCCCCGTGGTCTCCCTGTCAGTGGCAGCCCCAGGCCGGGGCAGTGCATGGTCTGACTCTGGAGGTGCTTCCTGCCCCTCGGGGTGGGCTGGCAGGTTCAGGCTTAGGAAGGACACAGTGTGGTGCTCCCTAACGTGCAGTTATAGCTGGTGAGGATAATGTTTGGAGGATGTGCTTGTTCAGACAAGGAGACAAGACAGGTTTCTCTTAAATTTTTTCTTGATAAAATGCGAAAATTAAGTAGAAATTTGGAAAGCTGAGAGTTTTGTTTTTATAAGAAATATTATCCTGAAGATACCTAGACAATTACTTATGTCTAGAACACTTTTCTAAGAGTGCTGCTTCCAGTGAGAGCAAGCACTAGCCTTTGGCCTAATACAGCAGAGCTGTCACAGTGCTGGTAGATAAACAAAATGCTGTTAACCTTCATGTTCTCTATTACTTATGCTCCAAAGAGGAAAGAAATTAACTGAGCGTTTCAAGGGCTTGTTCATGTGTTCAGCCCTTCATCTGATTCACAGGCCTGGAAAAGGGGGAAAGAGGGGTTGATTCATCATGGAAGATATTGGCTGTTTGCTACATAGAACCAGTCCCAAGTCCTCTGCTGAAACACTTCATTAAAAAGGCTTTTTACTTCTACAGCTTTTCATTGCTTTAAGTTGGAAAAATAAGTTTCAATTCTTAACAAGTGCTTTATTTCTTCCCATAAATTAACAGTTTGCACTCAGTGCTAGTGCTGAACACTTTAAATCACTATCCCTCTCCAGGGAGGTAATGGTCACTTTGCACTAGCCCTGTCCAAAAATGCGTGTATGGTGGGTTAACCAGAGCGGGGTGCAGCTGTACAGCCCCCTGGCCTCCCCTGCAGAGCCTGGGGAACAGGAAATGTGGGGCCAGAACCAGTAAGGGTTTGCTGCTGCGCTCCAGCAAGGCAGTGCACACCTGTCTGTATGTAAAAGCAGGGAACTGTGCAACACGGCTATGCGGAAAGGCTTGGGCAATTCTTTCCTTAGCGAACCGGCTGGGTGCCCCTTCAGTGAAATGCCTGTTATTGGTTAAACTGTTTGCTGTGTTTTATCTGTACCCAGGCAAAGTTAGTACCTGGAGATGTGATAACATCTGCTGTGTGCACAACCTCTGGCTTGTATTTACTGTCATTGGGATCTTGGTACTTGCTCATCTAATTTCAGGCTTTCATAGTGAGAAAGCTCATAAAGGCAGCTGGGGTCCCTGCAGCTACACTGCTGCTGCTCTCTGTTACTGCATCGCTTAATTTTAATAGGGAAGCTCCTTAAACAGCCTCAAAAGGGAGGTGAGTTTTCTCTCGCCTCCAACTTGGTGTATATACTGTACTCCTTTTTGTAAATACACTGTCCATCTATCCATAAGGGCTTTGAGCTTGTCATTCTGCCACAGGTAGAAATCCTAATTGGCCTTGTCACTTGAAAAACTGTGTTTAAAAACTATAGTTTAATTGTGTGCTGTTTTAACCTGATTTGGTTTTTGTTCAGCAATCTGAATTATATATTTTCCACAGCTCATTCTTAGAACTTGTCACAACTGTGAGAGTAATCGAGGTTTCATGCAGAAATACCTTTTTTCCTAACTCAATTCAAGCACATGAGAATTTTGAGCAGACAGGAATTGCCCAGGGCTGGGGTTAGAAGCTGGTCTAAGAGGCACGCAGGGTGCCCAGCGCAGACCGGCTGGCACAGGAAGCGGCGTGGGGCTGTGCACATTCGGCAGACCCGCTCCTGGAGCCCTGCTCCTCACTCCAGCGAGGGTGAAGCTTCATTCCTTTCCTTTCTCAAATAAGCAAGCTCTGGAGGCAGGGCAGAGCTGCTCTGTGCAGGTCGAAACGTTGCTGAGGGAGGTTAGTGGTGGCGTCTTCGCGGCTGCTTCTCCGCAGGCCTCCTGGTGCGCTCGCCACGCTGGGAGTGCAGTCTCCGGGCTCGCTGAGGTCGGCCAGCGCCTGCAGGCAGCAGAAGGGCTTGTACCAAATGGTCTCTCATGTCGCAGTCTCGATGAATGATAGTCTTGTCTACCTTCATGGACATGTTTGCTGACTTGGAAAGGCTAATGCTTCTGTTTCCTATGTTGAAAACAGCTGCACGTGTTGTTACCAACTGGTTTCACTGTAATTCATATTTTGTATTCTTGAACGCCTTGCATCTGTTGGAGGTCATCATGTTGCTGTGAGCAGCTGCTGTAAGTAAAAGGGTCTTTCAGGTCACTCACTTTGATAGTGTTCAAGGTTGTGACTGATTTTTACAAAGCCCAAACCCTCTGATTATTGTTGTGATAATAAGCTTGATATACTTACCTTATGGTATAATCTAGGGTAGTATATGGTAATTCATTTCCTTATCAGAAAGAACGCTGCTTTGAATGGCAGAAACTGGGATTTTGGAAGGAATAAGTTGCTGAAAGTGTGTTTTTAACCAAGAAGAGGGCAGATCACACTAGGTGTCTACTGTGCGGGTTGCCCTGTGGCCACGTTGCGTCCTTTATTTGCCACGTCCCACGAGAAAATGGGCAGAGGAGAAGGCAGGAGACGAGTTCACGGTAGCTCTGCTCTGTGGAGCCCTCCTCTTGCTTTGGAGGGAAGTCCCTGTCCCCAGAGCTGCTAGTCGGGAGGCAGAACTCGGCGTGCTCCCTCTCACAGAGGTGGGGGCACTAGCTGTAAATGACTGACCCTACTTTGGGGGGGCTGGCTCCTGTATGAGCAGAGAGGATGACTTTTCCTACTGCTCTGGGGGCTGCTGGGGTTCAGGAGAGGCTCCCCGGCCACCTACAGATGTTGCTGCAAAAATGTTCCTCTAACCCTACTGAGGTGCCGTAGCATCCGCAGGGAGAAGCGGATGCTCGTGGATGTGCTGTGTTGGCAGGACTGATGAGCTGAGCAAGGGAAATCTGGAGGGGAGCTGAGGATCAGGTGAGATCAGCTATTGAAAATCTCTTAGTAAGTTACCTCAGTTCTAACAAATCTGTGTAAAGGCTGTTACCCTTTATTTGGGAAGCATTAAGTGTGTGGCAGCTCATTAACAAGCAGTGACCCTGAGCTAGCAGTCCAGGCCCACGCAGTATCCAGAGTGGGAGGTTCGGCTGCTGCTTCCTCGTGAGCTGGGCCGCGGGTGTCCCGGGCCCTGGCAGCGGGGCTGGCTGTGAGCGAAGCCAATGGGGCTCTGCTGCTGGGGCCTAAGTGTGATCTGGATGCTTAGGACAGATCTAGTTGTGCTTTCAGTTACACAGAGCACATAATAGTGTTCTTAGTACCAGATTCAAGCCTTATGCCTTGTACTGGATTTGGGAGCAGGCAGTGTCTGATTCAGCACAAAATCTTCAAGAGAAGATTATCCCTTCATAATAAATCTGAATGTGGCAGCGTGTGTTTTGTACCCTGTTTTGTACTATATAGCTGGGATGTTTTTTGATCTAGGGGGATGTACTCTAAAACTTGATTTTCTGTCTTGCAGGACTGTTGGCTGGGGAGTCTTATGGCATCACCCATGCCAGTCTCCCACACCTCCTTCCTCTTGACCACACGCTGTCAGGCCACCTATGGGAATTCATGGTCTATTAATCAGGTTATTCCTCTTATTCAGTAGAACAGCCTCCCAAAAGCTTATCTATATTAAACTGTTCAAGCTGTCAGAGACCCAAGCTAGTGTTTCTGAGACTCTGGGCTAGTTCAAGGAGGGTGTGAGCATCCTTCCCTTTCATTCCTGTGATGCTGTAGGTGAGTGAAAGTCTAGCACTGAGCAATGGGTTTCAATATGGGGATGCAAATAGGCCTTTGGAAGTCCTTGGTTTTCATTAAGCAAAAGACAGAAGTGCTCTCTGATTTCTGGGGATGACTTTGAAGCTGTTTTCACATCTGTCATCTGAAGTTCACATCTGCTTTGAGCTCTGTTTTCTGAATTATCTAAAACAGCAGAAAAATCAGACCTGAAGATACCTCTGGAGCAGCAGCCTCTCTGTCAATGAGATGAAATGGGACCAAGGTTTTTTCTTCCTCACAGTTCAGTTTCCCTGCACAAACCCCTTGCTGAGCCATTAATTATCAAGTTATCCAAGTCTGTCGTCTCTGCCTCAGAACGTAGCAGTTGCTTGTCTGGATCTGACCCAAGGTCCATCTGGTCTCCTGTCCTGCCTCTGAGAGTGGCTAGTGCCAGGTGTCTCCGAGGTGAACAGGCTCTGCAGGAGCAACTGGCAGCCAGTCTGCCCCTGCACTAGGTTTCATTTCCTTGACAGCTAGAGATCCCTTAATCTCTGGAAAAGAAGGTTTAATAATTCTGCCAAATCTCTTTTAAGGCAAAATGATCATTCGATATAGTCCTGCTGGCACTAGAAATGTACAGTCCCTTTTAATCATGAACTTTGCTGTGTTTTCTTTGTTAACTTTTAAAAATTTGCTGCCTTTTATCTTCATCAAAAATCCTGTTACTCGTGTGTGGTGGCACTTGAGGAGCAGATGCTCTCTTTTCTGACAGTAAAGCTGTACCTTACTAGGAGCAAAAGCACGCTCTTATGCGTGCTAGATGGCAGGGTAATGTAGAGATATGGATGTTTGCGAGAGCAGCTCTTTTTAAACAGGTCTCAGTTCATCTACTGGCCCTTCCTAGCTCCTCAGGGAAGTCATTAATTCTTTCTCTTTAAAGAAAGCTTCCCTGAAGTCAGCTCAGCTCCAGGGATAGTGCAAGTGCTTGAGGTGCTCTGCTGAAGAGCAATCCCTTCCTGTGCAGGTGCACCTCAAAGTGTAGGAGACTTTGTCTCTTTCAGTCTCCTGTCAGCTGCGGATCAGTAAATGTAGCTCCATTGCTCTAAATGTTGTCTCTGTTTTACAGAAGGGAAGACTGAGGCATAAAGCAAGTTTGTAACTTGCTCATGACGTAGAGGGGATTGAGCCAAGGAGCAGCAGTGATGTCTCTGGTGTACCAGTGGACAACACTTCTTAAAAGCAATGTCTGTCTTTTGAGAGTCCTCAGTAGGTAAGAGCAGCTTAAGAAGGGGGCAGCCTCCCTAACACTGGGTACCACTCAATTGTCACCACCCTCCTAGTATTTATTTAGACAGGAAGCTTCCCATGAGCAATTTCAGCCTGTTAAACTGGCAATGCAGTAACTCAGCAAGTTCCTGCAAGTGGTGTATTCCCAGCCTGCTGTAGCTGAACTGGTGCTGTTCAGATTCAGTTCCCAGCAGGACCTGTTGTGGTGAGTTTTCTGGCACAGGTAGCTAAAGTAATAACTCCTATTTCCAGAGGTGCATTGCTGAGGCAGCTGGAAATTCCTGCTATTCCTGAGTGCTGCTTTGATTCAGAACAACATTGAAGTAGAAAATAAATGCTTCTCCATGTAGCTGTGGTGTGTTGCCCATATTCAGAAATAATGCAGTTGGAGTGTAGGTCTCAGTTATTCCAGTTTTACAGGTGAGGTTGCTGAGACACTGAGAGCTAAGAACCTGACTTCAGAACTCAGAACTCCTGCTGAAGTCAGTGGGAGATATAGGGCATGGCAACTCTGAAGATCAGCACTTAAGCTCAGCATTAAAAGTGCTACCTGCCAGGGGCAGAGCTTGGGAGAAAATCTGGTGGTGCTCTCTTGGAATAGACCAGCAGCTGTGCTTGTGTTATGCTATTGCTTCCTATTTATAATTTTCAATGAAACTCCAGAGTTAAGTCAAATTCCTTTATCTAGTTAATGGGCCTCATTGGGTTATTTATATTGGATTGTTTTATTTCCCTTTGGCATTCTTGTTGAAATCATTCTAAGGAAATCTAATGTCATAATAAGCTTTTTAAAGGAAGAACCTAGCATGAGGCCTACAAACTGTTACATTGTGGATAGTAAAGTAAAATTGTAATCAGAATGTCTTGTTTGTTTGCTCTCAAGCAGAGAAAAGGGACAGACAGAGAAGTAGGCAGGATCTAGGACCAAAGAGTTACATTTTATTATCCATCTTTTGTCTTGACCCAGACATCTGCAAGGCTGTTTGAAGTTGCAGTAATTTAAAGATATGTGTCCCTGTAGTGACGCCCTTGTTTTCTAATTCCACTTCTCAAGAGCATGTTGGATTAGCTTGAATAATGAGCGTGTCTAATTGAGGGAGCTTGACACTGGATGTTGTTAATATAAAATAGGGTTGGAGACAGAGTGAGTGTGATGTAACCTTTGTGCGGGCACACTCTTTTTTTTTCTTTTGAAGTACATACTGTGAAAGATGCTGCTCTTGTCATGCTTCCTAAAAATCCCCTTCTTTGTGACTACGTGGATTCTGGTGTTGGATTTGGATTGTAGGGTCTTTGCAAATGCTCCATGGCAGAGTAGGACTGACAGTTGTGCTCTAGTCTGGCCTCTGCAGCCATGCACAGAGGGTGGCCTTTGGTCCCACTGCTTCCCACTTTTCCAGCATCTGTACCCAACGGCTGGTGTTCACACATCTTGTTAAACCTCCTTGCTGCAAAAGTAGTGACAGCAGAGCTTATGAGATGAGCTTTGCAAGAGAGTACACTGGATCATACATAAGTATCAAAGCAGGTGGTTTAAATATGTGGTTGTAAAGAAAGAAGGTGATGTGAGGTCTCAGATTCCTATTGACAGGGACTCTTGCATCCGCCAAAGGGCTGTTATGCACAAGGAGACATCTCCTTGGAGTCCAACAGCCTGAATCAGAAAGCTATGGATTTAGCTTGAAAAGAAAAAGATAAATGCCACAATTTTTCCATGCTTAAATGTTGAGGGTGTTGGTGAGCCCCTGTGTGCCAGACATCCAGCCATGTGAAAGCCTCATGTTGTGGGGTGGGTACTGTGTCTTTAGTGGCTGTCGTGCCCTAGGCATTGGTGCCCTGCCAGGTGCAGAGTACTGCACTATCAGCAGCAAAAAAAATGACTTCATCCTTGATTTCTTTTTCTTTTTGAGAGTGATGAATCTGTGATCTCGTATGATAGGAAGAGGTAGTAGAGAGCCTCTATTTTATTTCATTGCAGCTGTTGTCTTTTTTTATTTTTTGCTAACCCAAGAGCATGTGTTAGCTCATGCAAAAAGCTGTTTATCGAATACGGAAGGCCAAGGTTTGGGGGCTTCTTTGTGAAGGAAAAAGAGTCAGTCCTTTGCCACAAGAGGGAGTGCATGAGAAAGGCTAGGAAGAAATCATATGTGTTGTGACAATTCTACCCATGTCTTCATTTCAGACCCTGAAAAATGGACAGGAAGGTGTTTGGATCGGAACCCTGCTGTCGTTATGGGCATGCTTATTGGGAAGCAAGGCTGCTGGTGTGATGACAAAAGCCCAGCTAAGCCTTCTGCATGTGAGTGCCGCTAGCAGCGCTTTTGTGATTTGTGGTTGTGTCTCGATGTGTGATGCCCATTGCTACAATTTTGGGGATCGAGCTCACGGACTAATTTACTCAGTGAGGCGGTCATAATGCTGGAGTGGGCGGCTGGAGCCCATGGAAGAAATAACTTCAATAGTTAAAATTCAGTGTTGTTGTTTATCTGACTGGCACTCTATTACTAAACCCATTTAACGAAATGGATTATTGATTAGGCTAGTTCAACATCAAACTGAGTCATGCTGATACACTTTTAATGTACTCAGACTTGAGTTATGCTGAAGGGCTGCATCTATGTAACTGCAATGGGTTTTATGCCAATATAGTTAAATCTGTATAAAAGTGAGTATTGACAAGCCCTAAGTGCTTCATAATGCGTTTTTGCTTCATAAGCTCATTCCTCTCTTAGTTCAGCCTTTTTCCCTGGTCACTAGTGCTGCACATTTTACAGGCTTATTCTCATTTTGTGAAAATCTGCCGGAGAGCCCCGCGGTGAGTGGGCAGCAAGGCTGGAAGCGGCGGTGGCAGCGCGTGTGTGCGGCAGGGCCCGGGGTGGCACAGAGGCCCTCGGCGCTCCTGGCTCTACGTGTGCCCCTGGTGTGGCCCCACACACCGCTGCCCGTGGCTGCCTCCCCGGCCACCAGCTCTTCGGGGCAGGGACCATCTCTTTCTGGGGTCTAAAACAACCACACGCATCCTCATGAGCTGCCGTTCCCTCCTTAGGCTATTTTTAGTTGTTGTTTGTCTTAATTGCCCCTTCTCTCCCGCAGACAGTAAGCTCTTTGGCAGCGAGGCGGCCAGCTGCATGTTTAGGCAGCACCTCGCACACTGGGGCCCAGGCTTGGTGGAAATCTTTAGTCCTTATTGTGGCTGAATTTTCACTACAGCTCTATACTTTAGAGATACTCAGCACAATGGGGTTATGTTTGTGGCTGGGGTTTTTGCTGTGGATCAGTGTTGGCTCTTGCAGTGACACTGTCATCAGCTGTTCTTCAGCGCCGGGCACTGGGTATATAAACTGACTTATAAATGAGACAGGCAAAGTTTGAGGCATAATCCAAAGGGCAAATTGCACAGTAGCAGTGGCATGCAAATCAACAAGTGAAATTCAGTCATTTCCTGAAAACAGAGGGAAAAATTATGCTTTCTTTGGCCAAGTAAAATCCTCCTAGCTTAGGCAAACGTATTAATTTAATGGCATTATATCCTGTATTTACAGCTTTTTAAGACCGTCAGGACAGCCTGAGGTTTCAAAAGATTAATCCAGGGATGCCAAGCATACACCACGCAGGCCAGAACATTTTCCTACCATCCTATTTGTTGGTGGTTCTTCAGATGTGGGCAGGAAGTGGGTCGAGGACTAGCTGAGTTATTCTGCCGGTCTTGTCCCTGCTGTGCTCTTACCCAGAGACTCCGTAGATCCTTCCCAGTACGTGAACTAAGTCAGCCTTTCAGGGGAATAAAATGCTAACAGCTCTGTAAAAAGGGCACATCTAAAGATGTGTTGGAACGTGCAGAGAACACCTGCATTTGAAATTATGGATGCCATACCCTCATAAGAGCTGCCAGCTGCCCTTGACATGGGACACACTTGTCATGTGGTGAATGGGCTTCCAGTCGCATGATGAGAGTATGGTGGGGGGGGGTACAGTGCTTAAGGACCTCTGAAGGAGGAGATTTGTCCCATCCCAGGTGAATGGCTGACTACCACTGAGTTACTTTATTCATGTTATCATCTTAAATCAGGCAAAAGCCTCATGAGCTGTGTGTAGACCACAAACCTCAGGAAGTTCCCATGCTGAACAACAGGGCAGATAGGAGAGCACCCAGCTTCCTTTTTGCTGCCCTTGGCAGTCCAGGAACTCAACATGTACTCAGGAATCCACTGCCACAAGCGGTACCTCATGGTGGAGTTAGTTGTGGAAGGTGAGGAGATGTGGATAAGAAAAACGGTGTCATGGTCTCAAAGTGGCTGAGATGTAGCCTGGGCTTTGTGAGATGAAGTCTGCAACTGATTATTCATCTGTTTGAATTATTATTCCCTACTCCAAATAAATTTGCTACTTTTTTTCACTTGGAAACATCTGCCTATTTTCATGTTAGCTTATGGGAAAATCCAGAATTTGCTCAATTAAAAGTAATTCTGCAACAGTTCAGCTAGCTACCCCCATGCGAAGGGCTGCCCTGCTGCCAAGGCAGTAGCAAGGGACAGTGCCAAAGCCTCTGAGGAGTCCCAGCTGTGAGCAAAGGGGAGTGAGCAGTGCCCCAGGACCCAAGCACTGCCGCCTCCTCCCTGTTGCTCCTTCACAGCTGTGGGAATGCCTAAAAATTGCAGACAGCCAGTGAGGAGGGGAAAAAAGGATCCCTGCAACTTTCAAACCTTTGGCTGAAGGCCAGATACGTTGCTGTGGGCAGAGATTCAGCATCACAACTGCAGCCATGAGAGATTCAAAAAATGACTGAAGTTTATTTTTAAAGTGTGTTTAGTTCTGAGTTTCTTTCTCAGAATATTAAGCCATCCTTGGCATGCCAAGGCCCAGCCTGCCTCTTTTTTTTTTTTTTTTTTTTTTTTTTTTTTTTTTTTTTTTGCTGGCCCTGACCTGGTCTGTCTTATTCATTCCCCTCAGCTGTTATTAATAGCGATCACTTAGTTGTTTGTTTTCGTTCTCTTTCTTTCAGTTATTCCCATTCTGCTCTCAGTGCCTGAGGAACATGAGACGGCTTGAGATGGAGGTGAGGAAGATGGGGTGGATAAGAGGGGTCAGGTGCTCTCTCCCAGAGATATTCCCCAACCACCTTACAATTCCACTGCTACCCCCACATCATGGGGGAGCTTTTAGGGATCTACTGGCAGTAGCATTTTTAGAGAAAGTTCATGGCTGAGATGGCTCAAGGTGGCTTTCCTTAAGCCTCATTTTGAAGTGCTCTGCCCATGCAGTGGGTGTTGTTCTCAGTGCAGATAACCCTTTGAGCATGGGAACTTGAGCAGACGTATCCATGGCATGCCAAGTGTCATTTGTTAGGATTTACTGCTGTGCATCCAAAGGGTGCCTAGGTTTAGCTCAACATCATAAAGACCATTAACATTAGAGTGGAACGGCAAGCATTTTGGACAAACTAAATTTCATTTAAAAATTGAGGGAATTAGATCAGAATTACTCACTGGTCTGATGCAGTGAATTGCTTCCATTAAAAAAATGAAAGAGACAATCTGAATTTCTGTTTAAAAATCTTACTTCCTCTGTACTTTTGGTGGTGGTGGTGGAGTTAATACAGATAATATTTCACCTGGAAAGGATATATTTCAGATTGATGGAGAAGTTTTATTTTGCTCCTCCAGAATGAGATATGGGATTAGAGAGGACAGTTTGTATGAAAAATTTAAATCTTTTAGTGTCCTGGATCTGTTTATTGTGACCCTGCCTAATGGCAACTCTTTGAAACCACCTTGGTGTCAGACCACAGACAGCAGCTCTGGATGTGGTTGCCTGCGTTACTGAGAGAGGCTGTTAGTGTTGCACTGAGCTTAGTGCTGGTGAAGCTCTGTAGATAACAGCGAAGGACTAGCCAGGCAAGGATGGAGGGCCTGAGCCCCCAGGATGTGGATCTGTTAAGGACTCTTCATTATGTGCTCTGTGCTCGTGCTTCCAGCCAAGAGGTGCGTAGCAGCCTGCACTGCAGGTTCCTGAATTAGTCTGTGCAGCTCCGCAGAGGAAGCCTTGCTCCTTTTTGGCTGTGTTGGAGCATTCATGCTGTGAGAGGTGCTGTGTGCCAGTTTAGGATTGCCACACCTACGGGAATGGAAAACTGCTAGGTTTGCCAGCTACCCTGAAAGCAGCTGAACACCGAAGAGGCATTAGGATAAAAGAATGTACTTACATCTCAACAAGTATTAGCACTCCTTCATCTGTATTTTAAATCAGTTCTTAGAAGATGCAGACATCTCCTGCTATTTGTAACTTAATGAGGAATTCAGTTTCACTGCTCTCTGGGCAGAAATGTTAACTGTCTCATTAACTTCTGTGACACTGATTGATGGCCTTTGGGTATGAAAAGATAGAGCCATTCTGTACTCAGACAGTAGGCAAGGTGTATTTACCAGGGTGCTGGTACTTATCTGTAAACAAATAATTCATGTCTTATGGAAGTTCCACTCTTCTGTGGCTCTGTTGAGTATAGCTATTGACACAATGCTTAAAATATATATTTATATAGAGTAAAAAATAGCTGGATTTTATATAAATGTGTAAGAGGAATGAAAGGAAGCAATTGTAAGTATATCTTACTGAGTTTAGACATGATGGCAGCTAAATAAGTCTGGCAGTAAACTTTACAAAAGACAGTTTGAGATATAGAGCAGAG
The DNA here is from genome assembly GCA_013398735.1 of Nothocercus julius. Lineage (NCBI taxonomy): Eukaryota > Metazoa > Chordata > Aves > Tinamiformes > Tinamidae > Nothocercus > Nothocercus julius. Next base: position 4,186,624 of record VZSV01000048.1, read on the forward strand.
GTGGGAGAAAAATCATCCAGTGAATCCCTAGACATCAGTGGTGAATTTTTTTCCTCTTACACTGAGAATCTGTTCCCATCTTAGAAAGATATTGTGAAGGTAGAATCCACTTGAGCATGTAGAAGACATGTAGACATGTAGCGGGAGGAAGGCTGTGAGAATGAGATCAGGGTAGATATGATATCAACTCATCAGTGAGAAGGTGAGTCAGCAGAGTCTCTTTAGCTGTGACCCAAGAGAGAATCTTAGTTTTTCCTGGGAAATCAGATGTGTTTATTGTGCCCTAATTGTTAATATTGAGGGAATTAAGCCTTTGAGGTTCTTTTTTCTTTTTTTCTTTTTTCATAAATGCAGGAGGGGTTTATGTATGTTGCAATGAAACATTTTAGTCAAGTTGATTAGGAAGTACGTGTGCCTTGTTTCTGAAGTCACTGTGATGAGCTTGAGTGGAGGGGCTTTCTGCATAGTGGTCATGTGCTGAATTTGGGAAAGGGGCTGAGGTTGGCAGCCGTTGGTGTCACTGTCCTGTCCAACAGCATCCCAGACAGACCTTTCATTGGAGCCCTATCTACAACCCCAACCCGTGCTCTCAGCAGTGTGGTGGGGACATAGGAGTTTGGATCTCCCATCCTGGTCAGAATCCTAGCAATTTGGGTGAAATTAGACTTATATACTTTTTTTGTTTTTTTTTTTTTAATTAAAATCAATTGATTCAGACTAAAGGGACAGGGAGAGTGTCATGGTCACAAGACTGGGAAGATATTCAGCTGAATGTATAACATGCACCTTTAACAACCAGGGGCACAGAGAGATGTAATTTATTGGAAGGAGGTTGTTGATGTGAGGTCTTCTATTTTCCAGCCTAAACAGTGATCTTTGTTGCTTTTATCACATGCAAATTCCTTACTAATTAGCCATTCCCTGTCATCTCTCATAGTTGCCAGGAATCATTTTTCCATAGCGTATACCTTATTTTCACCTAATACGTTGTGTTTAATAAGCTGGATTTCCAGTGGCCATTTCCATCTTTCAAACTTATCTAGGGTCTTTGATCTACTTCTGTCACTGAGGTTGAGTGCACTCGTGCTATCTTCATGTGTTTTTGCATTTTTCTGCTCACAGATAATGAGTGAGATATTATCTGAATTCTAAATAAAACATTCCAATGTATGTTCTCTAGGGGGAGAGAAACACTGGGTGTCTCTAAATGGCAATGTGTAGATTTTATTTGTGTTACGATATAACACCTGAATCACAGCTAAGACTAGAATTCATTTGTTTCTGACATAGCCTTTGTATTATAAAGAGAGGTTGAACCTGTACTGAAGAGTTGGCAGGCTGAGTCTGCTTCAAGAATACAATCATTTTAGAGTTTCTAATAGCAAAGATGCAGTCCTGTGATATGAAGCTGTTATAAATTGATTTTGAGGCTTCACATTTATTAAAGAAGAGAAAAAGAAAGACAGACCAAACTACTAAATCTCCCAATGCTTTTTACAAGCAAGCTTTATGTCAGTTCAGGTATGGCCTGCTTATAAGATTCCAGCTTTATGCTGGATCAAGCCTATCTTTTCCTGCAGCTGGCCCCAGGCTGGTGCAGGCTGTGCAGTGTGTGCTGTGGCTAATCCGACAGCCCCACGGCTGTGCCCGTGCCCACTCTAGCTCCGTCACGTCCTCGGGTGAGTCGGCAGCTTGCAGCTCCAGCATTAATTACTGTGGAACCTCTGCCGTGTCGGCCAAGACAGAAATGAGTTGTCGTCTTCTCCATTCCGTGTACGGAGAGCTACGGCAAAGGGAACAATGCTGGTCCAGCTCGGTGATTTACGTGAAGAACTGGCCTTTCTTCCCAGCTGCTGTTGGCTGCTGTGCATTGCTTCTGAGGCTTAGCACGTTGTGCACTCCGCTGTGCCTTTCTGAGGGGCCCTCCTGACAGTTCCAGGTCCTCAGACAGTGTTAATGTTTAAGGCCATTTGAGTTACTGTGGAAAGGAATTTGGGAGCCATGGGGTATGATGCTCAGCTAAACTCCAGGTGTGTTAGCCCTGCTGCATTCATTTCTTTAGCTTATTTTATAACTGTAGCTTTCCCATCCCCTTCATGGCGGATGCTTGGAGTGGTGGCCTGGAGTTCCCAGCCCAGGAATGGGCTACCAGCTGTAGGAGTCAGGCTAGGGAAAAGGACAGTAGAGGAAAACACTGAGGAGAGAAAAAAAAAAAAAAAAATGCGTTTAGCCCTAATAGGGGACAGCAGGCAGAACTGAGATAGTTCAGATGGGGTGATGGGTGAGAAAGCTCTGTTCCCTGCTCACACGAGCATCTCTTCATGACCCGTCACACAGATGGGCTACCCGTGGCAGCTCCTGCCAGGTGGACTTTGACAGCTGAGCAGGATTGCTTGACTCCCTGCTGTCGGAGTGGAGGGATTCAGGCTGTGCTCAGGGCCAGGCAGGGGCAGCGGGTCTGTCCCAGGCCAAGTGGCCTGTGCTCCCCAGGCTGAGCTGGCTGGGCTGTGTCACACGGGCACCCGGCAGGAAGAATCCCATTCAGAGCAGTTATGTTTTGGCAAAGTTACAGGCGAGTGAAAGGAGTCTTACAATGGATAATGCTGGGCAGCCATAGGAGAAAGCAATGTTCCCAGCCCCGCTAGCACAAACTGCTGCATTTAAGCGACACAGTTGCATAAGGGAGATTCAGGCAATGTCAGTGCTGTGGACACAGCTTCAGGAACAGAGACTGAACAGGGGCTGTTGTAGAGGCTCTTGCAGTCAATGGAGCACAGGCTGTGAGTAGCTGATATAGGTGGTGCATCATGATACATCTGTTCTGCACCATCAGCTGCTCCACAGTGCAGCATCCTGATTTGTGTGCATCAAAATAGGAAATGCTTGCAGCAGCCAGACACTGAAGCAGTCTCAGCTAATGTATTGCTTGCTCTCATTAGTGTGTCAGGAAAGATGTAAGGAGACAAGATTGCTCCAGAAAGTGTTTCCTCACTGCCTGGCTGCAGCACCACATTCAGTGCTCCCCAGAATGTCTCAGCCATGTGTCAGACTGCAAACACAGACATCCTGATTCTCTTCTGTGAAGCCACGAGTAACTTCTAAGCTCTGAGCATTTACGGAATGAAGGGGAAGAACCCATGGCAAAGCAAAGAGTTTTAAATGAAGAGGAAACTCTGCTTCCCCTCTCTGCATCCGTACCAGCAAGATGCTGATTTTCTGGGGAAGACTGTCAAACCCTGCTAGGGAGACATCAGGGAAACAGTGTCCACTTCTACTGAGGGTTTAACTTCTGCAATGAGAACAGATTAGTCATTAGCCCTGTAGTGTTAGTAGAGAATACCAGAAGTTTTTCCTACATTCATTATGCATGTTGGGGACTGTTTCAGTTTCTCTTCCAGTTGCTTCCTGTCCTAAGAATACAACACCTAAATGATAAAATGGAAAATCTGAAAGCATTTTAGAATAATGTAAAGCAAAACTGGCATGTAGGAGGGTACATTGTAAAAGAAAAACAGAAGTTCCTGCGTTCCAGATGCTGCCATTCACGCCGAATCTGGTGCTCAACAGGCAAATGGGTAGAACGCTACTAACGTAGTAGAGCTGTGCTACCTAGAAAGCTGTTTGTGTGTAAGGGGCTGCTCTCTTTTGTCTGCAAATTCACAGTTGGAGTCCCGGGTTTTGTGCGTGACTTGAATGCTAGAGCTGTATGTCTTTCTGTGATAGAGCATGGCATGGCTGGAGCTTTACTGGCAGCTTCAGAACCATTTTTAAAATGATTTATTGACATCGCATCCAGGTACCTTGAATTATGCAATTCAAAATGGCATGAGGTACTCAAGATGAAACAGTAGGTGTTATATGTGCCTCTGTGTGTATGTTTGCATACATATCATGTGTCAACAAAAACATCACTTTGAACTTCCCTTGTTTCTGTGCTTTCCCCCTATGCATCCACAGCTGTGATGTGACCCTGTATGACTATTATGGCTTTATTTCTTTGCTTTAGCTGAAGTCTTAAGCTTGTTGTACAATGTCACAAAACTTTAGGTAGTTTTTAGTATTGTAGGACTTATATATCCTGACATTTTGGTTGCCCCTGATAGTGGAGATTGGAGCTGCGGCTCATGATGCTCTAGGCCGAGTCAAGCTTTCCAGTATGTTAGGTAAGTCTGTGACATCCAACCTTTCTGAGCAGGTGCTGCACAGCCGAGCAAGTGGCTCGACTGCCTTGCACTGCATTATACACTTGATGTGTGCCATTGATGCAGTTACCAGAACTGATCAATAATGAATTCTCTGTCTAAATATGCCATTCTCGGTCTTTCATGGAACACTGGTGGAAAAGTATCAGTGTAGGAAGCAAATGTCCCTGTTGTACAGTGGAGCATTGACATTTATAATGGTGCAGCTGGCTGCTTGGAGTGGCAGGGGCTAAATGTGTTACCTGGATGTTTGTGTGCAAGTGATCATCAGCAAGGCATCTTAATGTGTTAGATATGGATATTTGCATTGTGTTCACAGATTTCAGAGTTAACATCTCAGTTCCTGGATCTTCAAACTGTAAGTTCAGGGTGTTTTGTATCTTTGGGTGCATATCCAAAATGCTGCTTTAGCCTCAGGTGTGTTGAGATGGTTTTCTGCAACATAATAGGGAAGAAACTTGGAGAAGTCAGAATGATGTTTGAAGCAAAACAGTGATGAATTCACATCTGTGTCAAGCCCTGCAACTATCCTATCCATTGTGAAATGTGGAAAGACTCTGTTTAACTCCCTAGAGGGGAATGAGTAAAGCAAAACAAGGAAAACTGAAGACTGTGCCTCTGGATGTGTTTGCACTAGCGGAGTGACTAAGATGCTGACAGTTCTTACCAATGAAGCTGAGCAGTGTGAAAGCTTTAGCTGGTAGGTGTTGATGGACTGAAGCAGTTCACCTTGCAGCACAGTGCAAATGTCTCCTGCTCTCCAACTCCTGCTCTGCCAGGAAAGGAGCTGCCTGAGCTCCATTAGTACTGTCAGCTGCAGGGCCTTTTCTGAACAGAGGTGAATTCTAGGGCTTCTAGACTACTGAGAAAAAGAAGGC
>VZSV01000048.1:4191718-4243133 GCA_013398735.1 Nothocercus julius
TTTTTTTTTTTTTTTTTTTTTCCTCCTCCCCCCCATCCTCCTCTCACTGGGAAAATAACGATCTTGGGAGAAGATGTCTGGGAAAAGATACGGGCCTAGGCTTCTCAGGGAAAATGAAGCTGAGAAGCTCAAGTTAATTTTTAGCAAAGAAACTACCAAATAGAAAAGTCATTCTTAGACAATTTGCTGACTTACAAACCTAATGTGTTTAGTTTTACAGTTTAGTGCTTTTGTTTAGCTTTTCTTTTTTTTTTTTCTTTTCTTTTTTCTTTTAGATCAGCTTTGAGATGAAAAGCACATCAGTTTAAAAAAAAAAATGTTGCTGTATTGGTCAGGTGTGAAAACAGACGTGGTCTTTGATCAACACAGCTTTCCTTGCAAAAGCTCTGTCAACATGGTTATGTGTCATTATCTATCTTCAGATGAGGTGTTTTGATCAGTGTGCACTAGAGATAGGTTGTGACAGTAGATCTGCAGCTTTGTTAGTCTGAGTTGTACATGTATATAATGCTGCTCCTGCTACATGCTGAAGTCTGTTCAGCATCATGGTAGCCTGGTAGAAGTGTAGACCTTGGGCTCAGTTATTGGCCCCCAAACTCTCAGCTGCAGTTGTGCAGAGAAAAGAAATGGGGCCAGATCCTCAGCTGAGGTTAAACTAGGAAGATTTTGCTGAGATTGCTGAGAATTTGGCCCAATCTCCTGACTGTGTGTCCCCTGTAGCATCTTAAAATAAGGGCAGCTTTAGTTTGACTGAACAGGACTGTGTTCTAGTTAGAACAATTCCTGTTGTAATTCTCTCTCCTCAAGAAGGATGTTTACCTGCTGTCAGCTCTGAGAGAGAAAATGAAAACAGCAAATTAACTATTGATGTGCTGCTCTGAGGAAGGACTGACTGGATGGGTCCTGGCCTAAGCTCAGGACAGAAGTGCAGGTCCCAGATGAGCTGCAATGCAAGGTAGATCCTTGTGTAATAGTCTTTCTGGGAGCCTGCACTGTTCCTGTTCACTCATTCTCTTTCATGAAGGAGAAATATGGTGCAGTCTCTCAGTCTCTTAACCCACACAAGGAAGTGAAAATATGAATATTGAAGTGCAGGGCGTGACACTTCAGCCTGACTGTAGTCTAGAATTCAGCTCCCATTAGAAGCCAGTGAATTGCCAAGGCAGAAATCAAGTACTTCAGTTAGCTCAGCAAGATCATCAGGACTCTGTTTACCAGTGTGGCTTCGAGCAATGCTCACAACACCCAGGGAAAGAGGAAGAAATTGTAAATAAAGGCAGCTTTGAAATTCAGTATGTGGCTGATTTGCATTTGACCATTTTTAGTTCTTTCCCCCTTGCCTCTATAAAAGCCTGGGGAGGTTTGTGCGGTGAGGCTGGCATTGCTGTGCTGCATTATATGTGAGGGGGGGGGACTGTGGAGCGGCACTTCTGTAATGAGGATGAAAATCATTTTGAGGAGGGGAAAAAAGCCTTTCTCTTAACTGCTGCCTGGGGCTTTCATCCTCTTGGCTTCACGCGTGGGGTTCGGCTGTGGTGCTGGAGGACACAGCGAGCGGCTGCGTCGTCCTGGAGGGTTGTTCCTCGGTACCGCAGAACCTCGCGCGGCTCACTCATATTGCAGGTGGGTGTCTGATGTCTGTTCAGCTGCCCTGTCGGCATCTGAATCCTCATTATCCTGGCTGGGAGGAGAGCACAGATGCCAGTGCTAGACATCCTTCTGCCAGGAAGGCGAGGAGCAGGATTTCTGGTGCTGAGGAAATAGGCAAAAGCTCCTTCCCTGCTCTTGGCTTCTTCCAGGTTTACTGTGATTCACCCTATTCTATTTTATACTGTGTGTTATTAAAAACCATGCTTTTCACTCAGTTTTAGAGGTAAAAATGTCACTGAATAATTGTATTGATATCTCTTAAAGCACTGTAAACTTACAATGCTGTTCTATTTTGCTTTTGTAGTACCATACTTCTGTCACCACTTTAGGTACCAACTCCCATTCTTCACTGAGGTCATCTCAAATTATATACGGACAACAGGGTAACATTTCTGTTGCAGATCTGTTCTGTTCCAGCCTACAGTGCAGGCTGGCCTTCAGTTGTGGTTTCTACCCCAAGTGCTGTGCTGACCAGCCTGCTTTTCACTAAGGAACTTATTTCTCATAAATCCCCTAGAAATAATCATATAGCAATAGAAGTTACTGTAGTTCGGAGAACCATAGGACTCACCCTCTGCTGACAGAGTTGCAGTAACTTGGAGATGGCTGGACATGAGCTGGACATAACCTAGGTCAAGATCCTTTCTCAGGCAGACACATTAACAATGGGGCCTGAATCAAAATCTTTGGTCTTGACCATTCAGAAAATCTCCATCTCCTCTCTTGGAGCTTTTCCCTTACGAAGGACACTATTTCAGTGTCCCAGCCTCCTTGCCTACATGGAAGCACTGAGGTCTGTATTACCATGCTCTGCCTCCTTATGCATGCTTTTCTCCCATTAAAAATGCTGAGAACCATGATTATGTAAAATTTGTACTAATAAAAAGTTGGTCTTATTGCCTGTGCATTTAAAATAAAGCTAGGAAAGAGGACTTGTAAAGCCGAAGAAACCAGAAGATATATGATAATTAAAAATTGCTGTAGATTTGAAGCCAGTCTCATGATTTTGCAGAGCTGATTTGAGATTTGTGTGTGCTTGGGGAGGCAGTGGTTTAGAAGCCAGATTCTGTTCAGAGCTACTTGACAAACTAAAGTTTGTTACTTTAGAAACATATTGAAAAATGAAACAAGCTAAAAACGCCTCTGAAAACTTCCTGGACTTTGTAGTATGTCTTAATCCTATGTATTAAAGAGTCTTTCAACACCTCTTCCTCTTCAGCTTAGGAAGGCCTGGTGAGTAGAATAAAGAAATAGAGATGCACTAGAGAAATGGTGTCTATTTTTTTTTTTCCTTTTTATTTCTCTCTCTTTTTCTTCCCTTCTCTTAAAGTCTGAATAAAGAAGAAAGTAGGCCAAATTCTATAGTGTTCGTGCAGGGAAATTCCTCTCAACTTCAGTGGGAGACTAGGCTCAGTGAGAAATGCAGGGGACAGGCCCGAGTTTGCAATCTGCTTTTTTTTTAGAAAGTTGGTTTTGCATCTTCATACACTAAAGTCTTGGGGCTTTACAAAGGTAATTCACAATGGCCAAGAAGCAATGAAACCCCTCTGTATCTCAGTGGATGTTTGGCATTAATTTCTGCAACTTTCAGCATTCATGTCTGGCAAATCTTTTCTTCCTTAGCACATAACTCCTTGAGCACTTTAGGAAGAGAGCTAGTGGTGCATGAATATATGCATAGTGCAGGCATAAACTATGCAGTCCTTATAACACGCTTGTGCTAGGGGAGGTGTGAAGGTCTTAGTGCTTTTGCAACTGAATCATACCTGGCTCATCAGAGAGTGCCTTGATTTAATAGAGCCCTGGCATGTTAATATCACCACTGCAATAAAAAGCTGATGGGGCAGCTGAGCTAAAGGGCTACAAGCAGTTCAAAGCCCAGGCCTGATCTCCATGTGGCTATCCTGGATGTAATTAATGATGGAATGTTGGAAAGATAATTATTGTGCTTGCTCTCAGAGACAATTGCTTGCTCAAGGCGAGTGATGGGGGAGATTTTATATGGCTGTATTAAGGCTATGTAGATGGCATCTTCCCCGAGGAATAGTGTAGCCACGAGAGCTTTTTAATTGACTTGAAATTTCTTTGTTCTGTAGGTGCAGAACACATTTTTTGTGTGTGGTCACAAACTAAAATGGCCCTATTTGTGTTAGAGCAGGCTGAGTTTCAAAGAGCTGAAAGGAGAAGAGAGAGCTCTTACCAGCCCAGTTCCCAGGAGACAGGAATCACATGCTGGCCGCTCTGTGTCCCAGGGCATCTTTGCAAAGGGGGCCCCTGGGTGCATGCCCCTTCCATCTGACAAAACAGGAGGCCGCGATCCCCCCTGCCTCGGGGCTCGCATGGCACGGCGCTTTTGCCCAGCATGTGGCCATTATCCCTGCCCTCTGCCAGGCGCCTGCTCATTTACCACGTTGGGCTGCAGCAGCTCCGTCCCCTTCCAGCCTCCGTCCCAGGGACTGCGCAGCGACCGGCTGCTCCTGTGTCCCGACCACCCCGGGGATGGCTGGGCCATGGAGGGCAGCCTCCGCTCCAGCCTCCACTCCGCCGCCTTCCTGCTGCTCCCTGCCATCCCGTGCATTGGAGGGCTGCGAGAAGCGTGTAACCTTACTGTGCGAGCAGTCACCAAACGTTAATAAGGTAGAGTCTCTTCGCTTTTTCTTTTTGAGTTTGTTAACTTTGTTTAGGTGGGAAATAACTGTAGAAAGTCCCCCCCAGGCTGTACTTCAGTGGAAAGTTCCAATATATGGCCATAACGAAGTGCTCTTAATAGAAAGAAGCAGTTTTCATGCCTGCTGTCGATCACTTCTCTATTCCTGTAAGGCAGCAAAATCCCTCTGTGCCACAGTAGAGGGAAAAGGAACCAAAAATCTATGTGCTGATCAATTATGTACGTTCAGAAAATCCTCACTCCTCAATGTTATCTTGCGATGATTGTAAGCAAATCTGAAGCTATATCTCCAGTTCTCTTCTGTAAAATGGGGAATCTGCTGCTTTTTTGGTGAAGTGTTTTGAAACCTGATGCTGAAACTTAGTTTCGCTGTTAGGAGTCTTGGGCTTTTCCCTGCCTTAGTCTTAGCTGTTTAGTAAGAGCTGTGTGACTGCTGCAGTCAGTCCCCACTTGTGAAATGGGGGCTGAAGTTGGAGGGTTTGGGGCTAATGGAGAGCATGTCTGATGAGTCTGTACTCGTGCATCTTTGGAAGGATGATATGTTACCAGAAAGGTGCTTAGATTTCTTGCAGTCCTGCTTTTCTAGTCCTTTCTAGAAGTATTATTAAAGGAAACACTTTATGCTGAGTAAATGATAGGCTTGAGGATTCCACCTGGTTCCAATTCCATCTATTTTTGGTGTCTGCAGATTCATCAAGATAGAGATTCTCACTTGATGTTTGTGTTTGCAGGCAGCTAATTAAGCAATACTACGCTAGAGCAGCAGAAACACCCGAGGGTGACGAGGAAGCAGTTCCTCCAGCACGAGGAGGCAAAGCCCTAGGGTCCTTCAAAGCAGGTTGTGGCGACAGTATTGGGGAGTGGAAGGGAAAGAACCTGTATTTATTGCCCTGGATTAGACACACAAATTTTGTCTGCATGTGTCCAAAGTTCTCCCTGGAAATCATAAGCCTGGTTGGAGAGCAGCTTCTGCTTTTAGCTCCAGGGCCAGAGGGAGTTGGAAATGAGGCAGGGTGCAGGGACCAGAGCTAAAGGCAGGAGATCTGTGTGTAAGGTCGCTTCCGGAGGGCTGGATTCTTAGGCAGCTGGAAGGGATTGCTGCCCTGGTCACTGACACTGTGTTAAACCAGTAGAGAAAGGAATTCCTTTGTGGTGCTGTGCTTCTACTGTGGGCATTTTTAAAAATTACTGTGACCAAACCATCAGACTGACTTCAGCAGAAACTCCAGGCTGGTGTGTCACTGCTGGGGAGCGTGTCTGTTTGCCAAAGGGCAAAGAGGAAGCCAAGGAGCAGGGGAAAGTCCAGAGGCTGTCTGGGCTTTATTTCCTTCCCCATGTTCTGCTCAGGGGCAGCAAGGAAATGAAGTTCAGGGATAAACTCTGAAGAAACTTCTCAGTTTCTGCTTCAAGATAATCCTATTCTTGTATAAATGCTTATAACTGCGTTCGTTTGGTAAGGTGTTACAGATGCAGCAGCAATGGCCTCCTATTGAGCGTGGCAGGATTTGTAAAGACTAAAGTTTAGTAAAGTTTTCAGATTTCTTGTGGAACGTGGAATGGAGTTTCCTTCAGCATAAAAGCTGTTTTTCTTAAATATTTGTGTGCTAGAAACAAATGGCTCGAGGAAAATCCTTGTTACTATCTATCTTGTGGAGAGTTACACAGTCTATATGACAAAGTTTACGAATAGCAATAGTTTCAGTCAGATCTTTTACTACTCTGGATAACTCCCTTCAAATCTAATCACTTATGCAACAAGTTAGCAGTGATCAGTGATTAGGTAACTGGTTTACTTGCACATCAAACCAGTGACAAATCCCCAGGATCACAAAGAGCACAAGTAGTAAAAGCAGAGAGCAGAAGAGCCTTTGCTGTGATGTATTTCCCATGACCAGTTCATGAGCTCTTAATGGAATGAATTCCATCTTCTAGCAACTATGCATGGAAAGCCTTGAGGTCTGGAGAAGCTGAAATGATGTGCCCAAGTCTATGTAGTCAAATCTCCAGAATTGTCCTTTGTAATCTAAGGTTTAAAGTGGAAAGGATACACGACCAAGTTAGTTGAGTTATAGGTAGTTACTGGGAAGAGGTCTGACATGGATGAATTTACTTGCATTAAATGTGCTGTCCCAATTTCATGGAAATAAAAAGGGTATCAAGTCATACCAAACTGCCCCAAGTTTTCCAGAGGGACAGCAGAAATGACAAGGATAAGGCTGAATTTCCACATCTCATCATCTTGGTAGACTAAAACCAAAAGATTTCTAGATGGCCTTTGGTTTTAGAGGCAGCATTTTTGACACTCTGGGGAAAATAACTAGCCTTAGTCATGGAGTGTGAAAGCCTGTGGAGTTAAGCATTGGTTCTCATAGTTCCCGTTGTCCAGGAGCCGACACGGTCTTTATTAAAAAAATACAACATTGTGCTGGTGAGGTATGGCAGTGTTGTCACCCCATTTGAAAGGCAGGGAAACTGAGGTATAAGGTACTGGGGTGAGAGAGTGCCAACTTTCAAGACTATCTGAAATTAAAATCTCCTGATAAATTCTTTAATCATTTCATTTAGCAAGGCATCCTTTTTCAGAAGTGTAAGGAGAAAAAAAAAAAAAAAAAAAGGTAGGGGATAGCCCAGTAATAAGAAATGGGAGGTTTTGAGCAATGCACTTCCCACTCCAGACAAGAACTGGTTAACAGAGTCATTTTTTAATGTTTTTCAGACCCGATTTTTTTTCTTTCCTTTTCAACGTATTGCTAGTTGCTGTAGCAGCTGAGTAATGCAGAAGTTCTGCCTGAAAAAAATGCTTCCTCCTTATATGATACTGTACATATTGTCATGGAAATTGTCCTCATTTCCCCCGAGCACACTTTAAATAACTCGAACAGCAGTGCTAATGAGCAGAAAGATATCTGCAATCCCCACCGTGCAACTTGACATACTTATCCGAGTCTGAATTCCCCTTGCTCATCATCAAGCATTTTAAAGATCTGGTATAATAATTTGCTTTCTCTGTTTGGTCCAGTCATTTTGCTCTTAGCACTTGGTAATAAAAGGTCAGCTTTGGCTGAAACCTTAGTATTGCAGCAATGCCGTTCTTTACTGCCAAATACCTTAAGAAAAGCAAGTGTCTCCGAAAGGGTAAGTCATTGTATTTTTGGTGTGTTTAATGTTGTCTGTTTTACTTTAAATCACAGCAAAGGATTTATTCTGAATTAACAAGCAGTGGGAAAGGATCTATTCATACTGCCAGTCGGTTAGCACAGGGGGGTTTATTATGCTGTGTGCATTTTTGGTTCAAGATACAGTGTATGTTATTATCTTGCATTTTACATTCAGTAAAGCCGACTAAGCGAGAGAATGTTTAACCCTTTAAATATGGAGCGTATGTTTTGCACATGGGTGGAATTGCTAATGCAGAACAAAACAGCAACAGAACCTCTGTGCATTTGTTTTTCTGCATGAGTTACGTAGGTGGCTGGGTATTGCTCTAGTATTTTTGTTTGTGCTAATAATTTTTTAAAATCTGTGTTGAGATGCTAATTTAAAATAACTAATATCGTGTAAGAAAAGCACGTTTCCGCTCGGCATCGTCCCTGTGCAAGGGGAGCAGAGTGCATGATTCCACATAGATTTTTAGCTGGTTGTTGCGATGTTTGCTTTGAGAATGGCTGTGTGGGCTTTTCCTGGCAATGTATTTATTCTACTGCCAGGTAGATATAAAACCATTCATGAAAGCAGTTTGTTTCTCACTTTATAAAAATTAATTAACGTTGCTGTCAACTCCCAATAGAGGAATACATTAAAAACATATTCCTTGTATTTTCTTGCTCTGTTGCTTGTGCCGTTATTTTGAAATTTGTTATCTAGCCAGCAGTGCATATGTGGGCTTTGCATGGAAGAGAATGGCAGTGATTTCTGGACCTGCATAAATTCCTGGTGATCCGACTTGCTTACCTAGCTAAGCATTCATATCTTCTACTTAAGAAAATCCTTTGCTTGAACAGAAATCATTTCTAAGGCACATCTAGAAGGGGGAATTGTAGGTTTTCATTGGAGGTTTAAAGCTGAAGAAAGGATATTGAGCAAATGTAAATCTGCTTTCTTTAAACTAAATCTGTTTCCTACTGTGTTCTCTTTAGAAGGGGAGTGCACAGCAAGAGCTCACAGTTGTGGAGTGAGCACTGAGTCTGGCTGACTCATAGCAAAGTGTGCACACATGTACATAAAATTACAGAATCATTCAGGATGTTTTAAGAATAGAATTGCGTCAAGAAAACAATGTATTAGAAAAAGGCAGAAGGATTGAGAGTGATTCTTGATTTGCTCTTGTTTCTTAGTTTGGTTGTCTCTATGTACCTGTGCCACTCTACAAAGGACCCTATGATGATTTCTGCTCCCCTCTTTCAGCTCAGCTGCTGAGGGTACCCGGCTGACCAGTGTTTTCCTCCCTTATTGCGTGGGTCGGAGCAGGAATGTCCCTCCAGACGGATGCTGATTAAGGGCACCTGCCTTTCTGGGCAGCAGGCTCTGCAGCCAGGAAAGTGAAGAGCAGGGAACAGCAGTTTGCTGCCCATGCAAGGAAGAGGGGAAATAATGAGTGAATGTTTTTAAACCAGAGTCAATATGGCCATAATCTGGACCTTTAGAGATGGCCAGGTCAAGGTCAGCCAAAAGCAACCTGTATATGTCATCAACATGTAAATCTTCAGCTACCTGAACACCCCAAATAGCTTTTCTCTAAGAGCATCTTGCTGTTTCCTGGACCAAAGAGGATAGATCTTGCTGCATCTTTGAGCCTTTTTCTGCTGAATACTTTCTGCTCTGGAAATCCAGCAAGCTGCTCAGATTGCCTCCTGGTCCAGCCATAGCGGCCTTGGCAGGGCAGGGAACCATTCAGCGTCTGTCTGTCACTAATGTTGCTTTGAAGAGGCTGAACTCCTGCCAGTTTTTGAGTCGTTTTCCATCCAGTTACTTGAGACAATCCCTTCTAGGTCCCCTCCAGAAAGCTCCTTGTTTGCAGACTTTTACAGTGATATGATTAAAGAGGTTTCCATCCCTTTCTATAAGTAATGAGGTTGTTAAAAGGCCTTAAATGATTATTAAGTGCCCTGGGCTTAGCATCAAAAGTGCAGTTGCATGAAGCCATAGTAGCCACAGGCTCCATTGGGTCTGTGCTTGCTCACGGCTCTCCGTGCCTCTGCACAGAGCAGCAGCAAGCCAGCAAGGGCAGCAATGTCTCTGCGTGACCCCTCCGCAGCTCCTAAGGCCCTGTGGCACTTGTCGTAAGGGAAAAAGAAGTCCCAATTAACACTCTTGATTAGGCCTCAGTGAGGGAGCTTGCCTGGAAATGGGCAGTAGAGCTAGCAGTGGGGACCCCAGTCTCCAAAATCTTAGAGTGCAGTCAGTGCAGGGCGTCCTCGTAGCCATCAGGGCAGTTTTATTCCCAGTTGTATCTGACAATTGTTTCTCTACTCTTACCATCCTCCACTTTACCCCCTCCAAAACCCCCAGAGGAGGCTGGAGTGCTTCTTGATTAATTCTCGGGAATGAGAGACCAGCCACAGCGTGGTGTTCTCCCTTGCTCTATGCCCTCTGCTCTGGAAGCGGCCGTGCGCGAGGGGATTGCCGGCACGTATAGCTTGGTGATGCTTCCTCAGCCTGATCTGTGACCCTCTGGTGAAACCCACAGCAGTGACAGAGTCTGGAAAGACACAGGTACAGGCTCCCTTATTTCTCCTATCACTGTTTTTTAAGCACCACGGAAAACCTTTTTTTTTACCTTCTCCAGCCTGTCATTGAAAGCCACTGTTTCTCCTGTGCTCTGCAGTAATATTTCTGCTGTCCTCAGCTGTTCCCTGAGCAGCAACTCAGCAGTGCTCAAAGCTGGGCTGTACAATGCCTTGCACTCATAACTGTTTCTAACCTGGCAAGTTACCATTGATTTTCACCTGTCCCCTGATTCTTGGGCAGGAGGAGATTAGGGATATATAGGTTTTCGTTCCTGTAAACCCTTTTCTCCTTTAATTAAAAAAAAAGAAATAATAATAATGCATTTGTTATTGCCAAGTGGTCCTTACTTGGCTGCAGCTGTAGATTTACTGGACTTCCAAGCTGGACAATTAAGGAGCAGGTTCAGTTTGTAGCCGGAGAAGCCGAGCAGCCTTGGCCCCAAGGAGGCTCCCGTTTCGCGTGGGCTCACGGCCTGTGCTCAGGCAGGGGCTACCGGGGAGGGCGGCACAGAGCAGCCCCGGCACCCCCCTGCTGCTTTCAGCATTGCTGAAGAAGCAGACCAGGAGACTTTGGGGACCTGGAGGAGGAGGAACTGATTAGCTCCATGGCTAATCAGGGGGAAGTGGGGTGTTGTGGCTTTACTTGCCCCTCCGGAGCCCCGGCTGTGTAAACGGCCCCTTCTGTTTCGTGGAGCTCCTTCTCCCCAACCTCCTTATGTTCCTAGTGGGTGCTGTAATAGAGAGGACAAAAGCCTTGCAGTGAGCCTTTCAAAACAGGAGCCTGGATAGCAACGTTATGTCTTGCAGTGAGAGTGTTATTTTCTGAGGCTATTTTTGTCACAAGAAATTAGTCTTAAAACCCCTACAAATGAACTCGTTCTGTACCTTTGGGATGCAGCAAGGGGCAAACATGCTGCACTGGTGTATTTGGGATTACAGCAAGAAGATCTTGGTTGAGGCTGCCGGCAGCCCAGGTCCTCCCTAAGGTCCTGGCTTCCAACAGCAGCTGGAGCCTCCTGGAAGCAGCGTGCGGCTCTCCCCAGGCCTGCGGATAGGAAAGGAGCTGCCAGGGCACAGAGACGTGTCTGTCGTTCAGCAAGTGACTTCCAGAGCCATGTGGCTCTGGTGCAAACCTCCTTCATCAGTGCTGCTAAAATCAGAGGGGAGTTGGGGCTTTAGCCAAGCAGTGTCTGGGCTGCCGTGGGATTGAGGCCGCCCTTTCCCGCGGGCTTGGCTGGCCAGCGTGGGCGAGCAGAGCGGGCGGCCTTGCTCTCCATCCTGTGTGCAGGAGCAACCTTCATGCTGCTCAGCTGGTTCTGTCTCACTCCTTACGTTACATTTTTGAGGACTGCCTTGGCACTGCCTTTGCACCTATACATAACCAATGTATGATTAAACCAGGGTTTAACCAAGCTTGGATGATACAGTTCTTGTTTGCTTGGCTCTTGGCTCTGCTATTGTCTTGCCAATATCATACTGGAAGTCCTGTAGTCTGTCTGTGTCTCAGTTCCCCATTGGTATGTAGGATTTTCCTGCTGTAGAATTTGAAGGCTATTTTTTTTTTTCAATACAGAGAAAGCATTTTCCCAGTAATGCACTGTAAAGCCTTGGGAAGGTCTTTTAACCTCTTTTCTCTTGTTTAAAACTGAAATATTTCAGCAATGCTGCATCTCTATGATTTCTTTTTCCTTTATTTGTTATTAGCTAAATCATAAATTGAAATATCTCTATTTGCATATCCTTGTCATAAGATTGTTTGTCATTGTGGTCTTAGTGCTTCTTATCTGAAAAGGGCAGTCTAAGCTGTGCTGGATATTTTTATTTTGACAGAGAAGTATCAAAATTGGATTGGATTAGGGCATGCCGCTAGCATGAAGAGCTATTTTACTCTCTGCCTCCTCCTTTAGTCAGGCTTCACTCATCTTCAGACTTTAACATGGATGGGGCTAAGACATCTGCAAACAGGAACACTTAAGGCTCAAAGATATTTGGCTGTGCATATGTGTGTGTATATGTATGTATATGCATGCAAGCTTGTAATAATCATTTTTATCTAAAGCTTTCCTGCTTAGGTGTCCAGCATATCTTATTTAAATTAAACAAGGGAAGAAAAGTATTAAACCTCCTTCCTGGAAGGATGGAAGAGCTATCTGTGTTTACCAAGCCCTTGGAGATCGGCTTCAGAGGCAAAAAATGAAGTTTCCTCCCAGAAAGAGGGACATCTGCGTCATAAGGCAGTGACCAGACTGACAAGGCAATAGTTTGCTGCTGCCTACATGCCCTTGCTTCCAAACTGGGCACCGTTTAAATAAGAGTAATGGCAAAGGCAGTATCCCATGCCTTTAATGCAAGGACAGCTGTCTGCAGTCACAAGCTTTGTGCTAGCTTTTAGTTCTGTTATTTTTCCTCCTCATCTGTTAGGGATGACTTTCAAGGTTACCTGGCGCTTTCTATAAAAGATGCAGAAGGGAAGAGGAGGCAGTTGGCATCTCCCTTCTCATCCCCTCTGTTTCCTGATTTGGGGTTCAGATCAATCCTAAAACCATCAGTGATTTTCTTTCCAGCTTTGCAAACCATTAACCCAAATGGTTCTTTAATTTCCACGCCTTGTCCTCTTGCTCCCTGCATACCACAGCTTCTCTGCAGATACATAATTCATTATGTGGAAAGCCAGTCTTTTAATGTAATATTAAATAGGCGGCAGCTCAGCAGGTGTCCCCAAGGTAAGGAAGGCAGCATAATGCTGGCAGCAGCTGCTGGCTTCAGGCTTATGGAGATTTCTTTGTTTTGAAACAGAGGCTGGAAGGCTTTTTAATATACCATGTCCTTGGCCAAGCAGATTCTGGTCTTCTGGCTGCTCTCCTGCTTTTGACCATGCAGATAGAAGTTCTTGTAACAGTTGTTGTCTATGATTGCTGCAGTCAGTCCCGTGCCCTCAGATCAGAGTGGGTCGAGCAGAGGGAGGGGGCTCACACAGAAGATGGACTGATTCCTGCTCTCACTTTTCTCAGTGGATGGTCTGGACCAAATGTGTTTGCGGGACAGGCCCACCAATATCAGCATTGTCAAAATGGGCTTTCTGTGCCTGCAAGTATAGAGATACTTGAATAGAGGGCCTATACAGAGCATTACAAGCAATACAGCTGGTATTCTGCTAGTCTTACCCAAGTGTTAGATCTTTGTGGCCTTGTTGCATCTAATTTGTGTAATTGATGCCACACACTGGCAAAAGCAGCCGGACTGGCGACCCTATCACAACATGCAATGAGCAAGACTTTAGATTCCTTGAGAAAATATCTTCTTCTCCATTTGATGCCATAAAATGTACAGATGTCTGGATTTACGCAGAATATGTGGTCCTCAACTGACACGTGTAAGTGTAGGGGGTAAACCTGCTGCCTAGTACTTGTATCTAAAATAAGAAAAAGTTCAGGCTCTGGTTTACATGGCTTCCAGGTTCTGCACCGAAACTTTCTGTAGTGATTCATCACTGAGACTTTGAAAGAGGTTCTTGCTCTAGAATTTGGCATGGCAGTGTGAGCATCTATGCTGCAAACACACCCTCAGGCCAGGACAGGGTTGTCCTAACATACCTGCTTGCTTTACATATCCAAATTCAAAATGTGGGCATATTTCCATGGCTCTGTACACTACCTAGGTGCAGTAGGAGAAGTACCCTTTCAAGGCACCCCTCCTTGATGCTTGTACATCTGTAGTATCCTGCCATGCAAAAATGGCAACAGATGCTGCAGAGAGGGCTTTCTGTGGGAAACATGTTGGGGGTCTCAGAGAAGAGCATTTTGTGCAACATTTCCCTTTATTTCAGTGGGAGCAAGTCCACTGGCTGAAGAGATTTCTCAGGATGAGATATTCTTTACCCACTGGTTTACTTTTAATATCTTAAGTTGTCCAAGTCAGCATGTTCTAGAGAAGTGGGGTTACGTCTGCTGAAGATTAGCCACTTCAGAGGAGCTTTTATGGTCCTACTGATAATGCCATTAATTGAGATGGAAAAAATCTAATTGCTTCTGTGAGTTTGTCCCTTGCCAGTGGGTGGAGAAGTGGTTGTTTTGGTGGTGGTTCTGCAGCAGCTCACTGGCAATTGCCCTAAGGCACAAAGAAATGAGGCCCTGCTTTTTGCATCTGTTCACCGTCCGCAGTTGTGTTCTGAGTGGCTGCAGCGCTGAGCCCAAGGGACAACTAGAAACATTCCTTTTTGCTAAACAGCATTGTTGCCACCATGAAAAGTAGTGATATCCATCATGTTTAGAAGATTCATTGGTTACTCTATAAATAGCCAAGTAAAAAAAAAGGAGACTGCTGTAGGAGTGCTGTACCATGCATAGACTGACTGTACTGACCATAGGCTTTGATCAGAATATCCTCGAACTCTTAAATTTAAGTTTAGATTGGTATTGTTACCATCAACACTGTCTTGTCATTAATATCAACAAGGTTTTATTTTTCCGAATTTGCCAACATTTTGGAAGGGGTTTATATTATATAGTCTTTCATGTTTCAACCCCTTCCCTGCCTTAATGTGACAAATGGCTTAAGTTTTGTAAAAATGAAGTCAGCAAGTATTGAGTGTTTAATGATAGTCCATTTATTTGGACTGCCAAAATTGTTCTTGTAAAGCTTCAATCACTTTGTTGAAGAAAATAATGATATTTGTAACTGGCTAGCTTGATTGTGCCTAGAACTCTGTGCTCAGTCTACAAAGGGTCCAGGACCATACGGACTCAGCAACAGGCCTGGTGTCTTCAGCCTAAGCTGGAACAGCTGCTGGTTTCACTCTGATTCTTCCTAGTTCAAAGTCCAGAGTGTTGGCTAAGATGGGAAACACATTGTGTTTTAAAAATACAGGGAGGGAATCTTTAACTCCATGGTGCAGTAGGTGCAAGGGGGAAGAAAATTCAGACTAATGAGAGGCAAGAAGCAGGAAAAAATAGTTGCAGTGAGACTTATTTAGAAGGCACGAGAGCTACTCCACTCCTCCTGATGAGGATTTTGGAAAATGTGAGCACAATAGCACTCCCAGAAGAATGTGTAAGCAGGATATTATCTTTCCAGCATGGATTTGTTGAAGAAAAATAGACTAGAGTTTGTCATTCTGATGTTGTAGTGACTAATTTCTCTTCAGGATATAAGATCTCATTCCACTCTTGTCTTCAGTGTTAAAGAACTGAGGAAATATTTATGAGGAAGATGCTTGTGATTGCGTGGTAATGCATAAAAATCATCCAGTTGTTTTCATTCATATATTTCAAAGCATGAAGGATCATCATCTGGGGTCAGGAAGAAATTTCTTCTCTTACAATAGCATGTAAACACATCCACAATTGGAATGCATAATTAGATACGTTCCTGGAAGCGTCTGACAGTTGTCGCTTTGGAGAGCCACGCATGGAGTCTTTGTACGTACTCTTGTAGTTACTTTTGTACCCTCAAATTCACAGTTGCTGTATTTTCCATGTGCCTCTTGCAGGGTGCCCTGCAGGGACTGGCCCGTGTTGCCCCCGCGCCATCGCCTCTCTGCTCGTGTCCTTCCCGTGCACATCAGCCAGCAGTGAAATGGCTGGGAACTTTGCTTAGCACAAGCAGTTGCATACGTCATAGCCCATATAGGCTGAGCTAGTTCTAACTGTTCAGGTTTGAATTGAATTGGAGAAACAGAGAGAGAGAGAGAGAGAGAGAGAGACTGTAAGAGTTGGTTTTCTGGAGCAGAAGAAAGGAGGAGGATAAGGGCAAGCAGCCTCTACTTGGTGCTAGTAAGAGGGCTTTCCGTTCCGTTCTGTGCAACTTTTCCGTTCTCCCATTTATCATCCCTGCTTGGGGAAGCATCTGCAGAGAGGGACAGAAAATTAACCTGCCAAGTGGCTGCACATTCTGTCTGCGCCCATCCCAACTGCAGCGACTGGGCTGCTGCAGGAGAGCGACCTTGCCATAGCGCTGTCTTCAGCTTGGCCGACGGGAAACTCGACCTCCCAGCTGCAGCGAGCAGCACGTCACTGGCAGTGCAACAGTTCCCTCTGCGAAGCTTCAGGTCCTTGCAGACATGAGGGTATTGAGCAATTACAACACTTTTTTTTTTTAATGCCAGAGGTGTAACTTAAAAGTGGCTGAACCTTTTTTTTTTAATGAAACTTCTTACAGTTCAGCCTGAGGCAGATAAAGGGCATGAAGAATTTCGTCTTAGGCAGACTTAAACATTGCAAAGTGCTAAGTAATTGAGAATAGGTTTTATAAACAGGGATTAAGGTGTCATTTGTGCACAGTGCTACTTGCTCTTACTTTAAGGGCACTTGAAATTGTCCTTCTCCCTTCTTTTTATATTGCATCTTTTATTTTTTCCTGTGGTTCCTGTGTGTGAGGTCAATTTATAGTGTATGACAGACCTGGAATATGAGCTTGTTCACTGTCAAGGTTTAGATTTATTTGAAGTAATCTGCAGGATTAACAAGTTTTTCGGAGTAATAGATATGACTAGAGCAATACTGATCACACATATACCAAGGTAGGCATCTTCAGATAGGAGTTAAAAAAATGAGTCAAACAAAACTACAAATCTGGTGTATAAACAAATCACACAATCTTTAATATCCTATAATTCTCATAATTACAAACTTCATCCTGACAACTGAAATGCAGTGTTAGTCTTAACATTTTAAGTGTTTTCTGTAGTCTTTGCATCAGTACAAGAAAAACTGGGCCTCTTTCCTGTTAAGTCTTGTTAAACTTTTGGATATGAAACCACAGTTCTGAGGCTTAAGCTCTTTGGTGCTTCTTTAAGGCAGTTTGTGGCTCTGACACCACGGAAGGTCTGTGTGTTTGGCTCTGTGTGTGTGTGCGTGTGGTGGGAAGAGAGGCGAGCACAGGCCCTTGGAGTGCTCTATAGATTGCAGTGGCTTTAACAGGTCAGCTGGCCTTTGCATCGTCCTCTGGGATAACATCTGAAATCTGGGATCTGAAATCAGCTAGAGGCTCCTGAAACTCCCCTCCAGGGACTGTTAGTTGAATATCTGATCACCTCCTACTTATAACTATCACTAAGCCTGTGGAGTTTCAAAGTATTTAAGGGAATTAGGCATTTATATTTGACTGAAAAGTCAATGAGAATCTAGTGCAGAGCTGTAAATCCTGGCTTAAGAAAACATGCACCAGGTCAATTTATGAGTTGGACTTATCCTGTACAATAAAAGGTATTTAAAATTTCATTTTCCTCATTGCAACAATCATGCAGCAAATGAAAGCTGAATATGAGAAGCTCCTAATTTGTGATTGTAAACGGCGGAAATAAAACATGCTTCACTTGCAAAAGCGCATGTTTCTTTAGGAAAAAGTGATATTGTGCTGACCTGGGAACAGAGGCAAAATAGAGAGATTTTGATCCAAAACTCATTTCTTTTATTTGTTCTCTGCATAATAGTAAATTCCAAAACCATTTTTTATTTTTATAAGCTTTTTTGAGTGGGATCACGAATTGACTCTCAACTGCCAGACTTTACAGATATGAGTGTGTGTATTTAATCATGGCAAGCACACGTCACTGTTTACTGCTCAAATCTTTGCAAATCATGTCCTTGTAGTTCCTGCCAGTTTTTCCTAATTTTATGCCCCATTCCTTGGCTCTTCAGATTTATCTTACTGCTTTTTGTGTGCTCAAATAGCGGAAATGGAGCATTTCAAGGTCAAGTTACTATTCCCAGACATCTTTCCCTTCTGTTAAAGGCTCATCCAGAAAAAAAATAGCAGGAAAGAAGTAGAGTTACCACGTTGAGACTGCATGGTGGTAGGTTGACGCAAGATTCAGATATACTAGACTAGGTCTATTTCTAGCAGTTGTGCTCTTGGAAACTTTTTAAGGGAGAAGGGAAAGACAGCTCAGGAGAAAGGTTCAGGACAAATGTTAGCTAGAATCAAAGGCAGGGGCTGAGGAACTCAGTTTTCAAGAGACTTTTCCAAGTGCTCTCAGTGACCTTTTGCTTGCTCGCTAGTATTTCTTTTTTTGTCTTTTAGTAATCTAAAGATGGAGGCTGTTTTCTTCTTGCTTTACAGAAGAAGGTCCCCTTAATATAGCCGCCCTTAATCTTGACAGAATTCCTTCAGCACATTTTTCACCTTCTTTCATTAGCAGTGAGACCTTAGATCTCCAAATGCAATGCTCGCCTTTGAGACAACCATCAAGAGCAGGTCAGAGAAGATGAATCATTGAGATTGTTCCTTTTCAGCTGTGGATGCTATTTTTTCTCCATTTGTCAAGATCTTTGTTGCTGCTTGTCTGTAATCAAAGGCTTCCTGTCACTACTTGCTGTAGTACTGAGGGCAAATGTGTCTTTTGGGCCCATCGGGAACCCCTTTGATAGTGCAGGCTTCGGACTGCCATTCATCGCTGTACACTGTAAAAGCATGTGTAAATATATACACATGTGCATGCACACTTATATGCAAGCATTTGTAAAGGTTTACGTTTTCAGTACTCCCACTGTACTGATGATATGCAAGTGCATCAGTAAGCAGAACTGTGTAAGAATGGGAGGAAAGGCAAGCTTGCTCTGTGGGCCCAAAACACAGAATCTCTTGCATCAATTCAAAAATTATTCAGCCTGTTGTACTGAACATCTGTTTCATGTATGAACACTCCTGATCTTATTTGCATGTTTATATGTGCATGGATTATGGAGGAAGGTGAACCTGATGGAAAAAGAAGCTGCCAACCTTCAGCAGAACCTGACAGCAAATTTAGCTGAGAATAAGCAAGTTCCTCACTCTTTGTGCATTGGGACAAGAGTGTCTCCCGGCAGGCAGTGCTGTCCTGCTTCTCAGTCTTCACGCAAAGAAAGGGGATCTGAAGCTTGATGCCACAAATGTCATCCTTTTATGAAGGTCATTCCTGTGTGAATGAAGTTCTAGGCAAAAGAGTAATCGTGAAGTTTCCTCTTTGGAAACAGTTATAGAAAGAGATGGATGTAAAAGATCTCCTGTTACAGGTTCTTCGAAGCACAGGGCAGGTAAATATGGCATATTGGCAACCATATGTTTTCCACTTTCCAGTGCATGCATTCCAGAGTAAAATAGTCCTAAAAGGAAGGATTGTTCAATAAGCAGGAGTTTGCTGTGTGGATTTTAATTTCTGCTGCTGTTGCAGTGCCGCATCTGACCATAAGCTAGTCGCTTATCCCAGTCTTCAATGTTTGTCCTTCTCTGTTTCAGGATGGGGCCTGGAAGGATGACAATTATTAAGGATTAGGAGGTGGTATGCTAGTCTGAGGTAAATGGCATACAGGTGACAGATGGATCCAGGGCCATCTGAGATGCAGTTACATGAGCCGCTTGAGCAATCAGTTTATAACAGCATCCCTGCCAGTCGGGGCCCAGAAGAGAAAGCGTTCGTGCTTTGGAGCTAGCAGTGTGGAGCTAAGTCAAGTGCTTTACAAAGGTACCTAGAGGGAGGGCTGGCAAAGCACCGATATCTGCTGGGGTCTGCAGCCTTGGATGGTAAGCAACAGCAGAACGAGTCCCTGAATCCTTCCAGGCCTTCACGCCTTCCCGTATGCGCTTGTGTGGTTGCTGTCATGTTACACAGTCTTGAAAGTGTTTGTTGGTTCTCTCCACTTGTTTAGGAAACAAATAGTGCTGCCCATGTGTTTTACGGGTAGGGACGGAAGTTAGTGCATGTTGTTCAACGATAGACCTGAAGCCTGCAGCAGAGCAGGCGGTTGAATGCAGGGGGAACCCCAAGTCATAGGTCAGTGCTGAAGCTGTTGGATTAACTTCTCCCAAATTAAGCCCCCTGCTTCTTCCACATATGTTGAGCTGCTTGCACTGTGTGTTTGCAGATGGTTTTATTTTTCCTTCAGTTTAGAGCTTCAAGTAACTGTGAGCAGAAGGGCTGGAATGTCTGCCCTTGGCAGGCCTGAGCTGAGCAATGGACGGTCTCTGAGGACCAGTCTTGTTTGCACAGGAGCTTGATTAAGGATGTGTGAGAAGTTCTGCTCAAGGAATGGAAAGGCCTTGTCTGTGTTCAGAATGCTTAGCAGAGTGTTTCTTCCTGTGCCATGGTGCTGAGCGGCCGGAGCCCCGTTTGATTCACGCAGCGGCCGTGGCGCCCGGTAGCTCAGGGACGGAGTGTCGCTGCTGCCACGGCGCGGGCTGGCAGCGCACATAGTGGCAGAAGTTTTGACGGCAGCGTTTGAAAGCAGACTTCATATTGCTGTGATAGGCAAGAAGAAAATTCGATATCTAAACATTTCCAGGCAGAGGAGTTTAAAATGATTTTCCTGTTCCTAAAGACCAATTTGTTTGAATTCATGCAGTGTTTGCATTGCCAATTCAAATCTGAATCCCAGGAGGAGGAGGTCCTGTTTTGAGTCTGGGCTCAGAAAAGAAAGTATTTGTGAATATTGGGTTAAATTCTGGACTTCTAAAGAATGTGGGGATTTCTTGTTTGTTTATTTATTTAAGAAGATCTGGGAGTTTGAATTTAGCTGTTTCTAGTTCTTGTGACTGCTGAGGCTCTCAAAATCTGTTGGCTTGTATAACTAACAGCATAAGGACGCAAGTCTGGGCTCTGTGCTTTAGGGAACTCTCCAGTTGTGCTTGTTGCCTCCGGGATGCAGTGAAAGGTGCCAGTGTTGCGGGGAAAGGAACACGGTCATGTCCTAAAAGAAAAAATTGCTTATAGGTGCTTCCTGCTCTGCTACTGCGTTTTCAATCCCACGCCACCATATGTGGCTTCCTTTAAAAAGCAGTCCCGAAATGTGTTCTGTTTTCCAAGCTCGTGCCCGTGTGTGTAGTAGTATTTGCTTGTGCTCGTGTGGCCAGTCACTGCTGTCGCTCCCACAGGCAGCTCGTTAGGATCACGACCTTGCTCCTATTTAAAGTATCAGTGGGGGAGAGCCAGCCACACAGGAGCTGCATGTGTAGTTTTTGGCAGGGTCTCAAGCCTAGGTTCTGCAATGTATACAGGATTTTTTTCCCATCCAGTTTCTTCTTTATACTGACTAATAAAAATATAAATATTTTTTCCTAGACATTTGCGTAAAAAGGCCCCAAAAGGCTGAGAAGGCAACTGGCTGGTCCAGAGCAAGATCTTTAGGGAAGGCGAGTTGTAGCTAGGTCCCTGTGGGACAGTGATTCAGTGGGAAGAGGCTGAGGCGCCACTCTGCTCAAGTCTAGTTGCTGTTTCTGTTAAGTTCAGTCAGAAGAAACCCTGCACTTCCTCTGCTTATTACACTTTCTATGGCAGTCTTTGCGTGGCTTAGTTCAGCTGTTCTCACCAAATCTGCAGTCAGTAATTCATTCTCAGCTAAGATTCTGCAGTCTTCTTCATACCTGGGGCAGACAAGACC
Source organism: Nothocercus julius (assembly GCA_013398735.1). NCBI lineage: Eukaryota > Metazoa > Chordata > Aves > Tinamiformes > Tinamidae > Nothocercus > Nothocercus julius. The sequence continues at coordinate 4,213,114 of VZSV01000048.1, forward strand.
TCAGCTGCGTCCCTTAAATTTAAGCAAGACGGCTCATTTTGCAAGTCCAGGACCTATCAAAGTAAAGTTAGTCACTGGGCAGCTATGAATGTCCCAGCTGTAGAATTTCTATCAGCTGTGTTGAAGATGATCATGAGCATGGCTGGTAGCAGTAATAAGGCTTCAGTGCTGTGAAGAGAACCAAGGGGTAGCTGATGGTCAGCCAGAGGTGAGAAGGGCCAACAGGGAACTACTAGAGACTGAAATAAAATGAAGTCTTAATTGTGGGGTGAGCTGAATTCTTTGAGGTCTTATCTCATTTCACTGCAGCACTGAGATCCCCCAAACCCTGCAAATGAACCAGGCTTATTGGAAAGTGGGATAAAACCAAACTTTTCAGAGCAGACATGGAGAGAGACTGTGGAGAAAAGGTTTCCCATGAATTTGGGCTTTGTGGGCAGAAAGAGGGAGAGTTGGAACAGATAAGAAATGGGTTTGTGGAGCCTTTGGCTTTGGTAATGCAGAGATGGTAATCGATCATGGCCTGATAGAGCGTCCCCAGCAAAGCCACAGGCCCGGGCTGCCCTCTGCTCCTACTCCCGGGCTTGTGCGTCCCAGGGCTTGGTGCTCGGTGCCTGCCTGTGGCAGCTGCTCTGGTGAATATACTGTGTGGGTGTAAATCGTTTGGCAAGTCCAGGATGGGAGGGTGGGCTGGGAGGATGACATGAGGAAAATCAGAACTGGGTTGTGTGTAGGGAAGGAAGGTCCTGGCTTTTGTTCCTCATGCGACATGCCGTGGCCCAGGCCAATTGTCTCTGTGCGTTACCAAAAGATTGCTTCAGGTTCTTGATTTAGTAAATTGCTTTTCAGAGAGCCACAAAATCCTTCCAACCAGGTCTCATTTTACCCCTTATGCTTCTCAAAAACGGACCATGATCCATGAGTTTGTCTAGGTCAGGAAACAATTAGTAACGAGAACAAGTACTTCCTTTGGCTTGCTCTTTTCCCTGGATTAACTAGGATTTAGGTGTGTGTTGCGTGTGCAGTCAGTTGGTTCCCCAGGAACCAGCACATACCAGGGTCTGCTCTTATCTCTGAACTCCACGAACCAGCAATCTCAGCTGCTCAGCCCAGATCGGCAGCTCTCAGCTATCCGACAGATACTAAGGCCCGTGTCAGCCCGGAAGCGACAGCGGCGCAACAACGAAGCCGTTATCTCCAGGGACAGCCAAAGGCAGTTTCCATGGTGATGGAAGAAGCTCCAGGCCTCTGGTGATGCAGCTGCTGTGTTGGACCGGCTCAGTAGCCTCGTCACAGACGCGGCTCCAATGAAGCTGTTGTGTGCTGCAGGAGCCCTTGTTGGGCTGCCTGCGGCTTAGGGACGTAGAATGAGGGGAAGGTTTAAGCAGACTGGAGTGCTGAGCTAAAGAGCAAATGGAAATAGAAGGGTTCAGGTGTTGCAAGTCTTGGAGCATCCATAAATGACAGATATAGGGCAGCTTGAGCACATACGACATTCTGGTCAGTGCTTTCCAGTAGTATTGCCCACCAACATTAGTGACTCCTGAAGTTTTTATTTTGAGTGGGAGAGTTTATTTTAAGTGGGTTTATATCCCCAAGCCTTAACTCCTCTTCAAAATATTGCTCCTGGGCTGGATCCAAGATGAGAATGTGCATGTCTTTCCATCTTGAGACTAGAAATTCCCAGGAGTTTGGGGAAAATAACATGATCTTGAGACTTCCGCATCTCAAGTGCTTAAGTCTCTCACAGTGCCCCCTTCTTTGCAGGAATAACCTCTCCTTTCCACAGCACAGGGATGTGCACCTTTTCTCGCGCTCCTCCTGCAGGGTCTTACAGCCTCTGCTCTCCCGTAGTTTATTGGGAGCTCAACAACAGTCTCCAGATTCCCACATTTGAACCATGTGTTTTTTACATCAGTTTTGTTCCTCTGTCTGCCTGTGCAACACGTCAGTAGAAAGCAGATATAAAAATGCTCAATTAAAGTGATCGTTTGATGATTTTGATCCAGACTTTTGGTGGTTTTGAGTACCAGTTGCTGTCTTGTGAGCTAGATGCTAAGCGATTTGTGTTCTGTCTTTCAGGTGGTGCAGGGGACCGTGAAAAGATGCCTGTCAATCATGAAGCTTTCCTGCTCATGGCTAATTCCCAGAATGAAATGGAAGATTGGGTGAAAGCCATCCGGCGGGTTATATGGGCTCCGTTTGGTGGAGGTATTGCAAATAGCTCACATGCACATAAATTAAAACATTTGCCTCAAGGTAAAACATATTCTTGTGATACTAGGATATGTGTAACACTGTAAAATCATTGAGATGCCTAGATAAGCTCTTGGTTGTCTGGAGTGTTTTACAGACAGGAGTTTTGTGATTTTTCTGCCAGGGATGGAGGGGAGGGCGCATCCAAACTGTAAAACTGACTCTCAGTCAGAAGCGGGTGGTGATCTCTAACACTGCACTATTGCTAGTTCTCAGTGTTTTGCAAGTATTTATTATTTGTTCTGTGGGCCTTTCTTATCCCAGTGGAAATAAAGGAGTATCTCCAGTTTTCTGCCTCACAGACAGATGCCCATCTGTAACTTCCATATAGTCAAAGGCAGCAGCACTTTTCATCCGACTCTTTTAAGGCCCATTTGGGAAGAGAGTTGGCAGCAGTGATTGTGCTGCCTGAAGAACAGCCTGGTCAGGCTGAGTGAACACCTGTAAGAATACAGCTGTTCACAATTCCTCTATTTAAAACAAACAAAATATTCAGACTTTAAATATTGATGTTATACTATAAGTTTCAAATGCTCAAGTCAGTAGATTAGATAAGAGGTGTGGGGTTTTTTTTTACATTTTGGCAGAGAGCAGGAATTCATGGATGTTTTCAGCTGGGTATGTTGCTGGTGGCTGCAACTGTTGGCTTTGTACTGGACCCTGGACCCTCTGAGTGGCTTGTGTTCTACTGATATCATGCCATTACATGTCGATGGTGATATCAACCTCTTTTGGGAGGTACAGGTAAAAAGTGCCAAATAAGGGTTAGGTAACACTGTTACTTTTGCTAAAATGAAGTTACTGTTTTTCCTGGGTCTAGGGGAAAAAAATAACTGTAATGCAGCTGGAGAGACTGAAAATCTGCAATTTCACTGAGGAGACCCAGGATTTCTTCTATAACTTTTTTGTTGTTGTTTTTTGCTTTCTCTCCTTTTAAATAACTCTTGTGATTTTGAGCTCTGGTAGCAGTTCCTGGTTTGTCTGGAGCAGATACCATCTCCACCGATGATGTCATTTTTTCCTAGGCCGTTCTTTCACTTAGTGGGAAGAGTGTCTAGAGAAAAGGCAGCTTCGTACCTGCATCTAAGAGGTCCCATGAAGTGCTGTTGTGTTACGTGCAGAACAAGCACTTTTCATTAGTGGGAACTGATCTGTCATGATTTCTCCCCAGACTCGAGGTGTTTGTTCCCTTCCCTCTGACGTACAGGCTGCCGGGGAGAGTCTTCTATGTACTGAGCCCAGTGCAGGACTCCGAAGCTCCTCCTGCAGAGATTTCAGAATGTAAGAATTTAGTAAGAATTAGCAACCACTTACACCAGTCCTTAGAGTGCGTTTTACAGCTTTGCTATGTGCATCAAGTATATGCTGTGAGGAAAAAGGAGACATTCAGTGGCTGCAAGTGGTAGAAGTTTCAGCAACAGCCGTCTTCTTCAGGGCATGATGTTGTCAGTGTTGCTGGTATCAGTGCAAAAATTTGTTCGTGTATTTTTGTCAATCTCCTGGAGTAGCTCCAGACCTATTTTTTTTTCTAATTATCAGGAAATAAAGTAATTACTGATCTTAAGATTTTTAAAAACCAACATCAACAACTAAAAAGAAAATAACATAAAACCAGAGATGGATTTCTTTTTATTCTTTATTTATGAAACAGTATTGTGCAAGTGAATCTTTTTTATTATTATTATTTTATTTAACCACTTTTGCAAATATCAAAAAGCAGGGAATAAAATTATGAGAGCATGGGACCACAACAGTATAGAGGGAAATAGGGCAGCAGCTGCTGTTTGTTGCTGTATTCAGATGCTGCAGGGTTGATTCAGTTCCTGTGGAGGTCAGTGTAAAAACTGCTACTGATGTTGATGAGAGCTGGCTCAAGCCTTGTAGAAGAGAATCACTGCAGTTTGCAGATTTGGAAGGAATTGCCATTGTGTGTGCAGGTTTTTTTCTTCTGCTGCTTTATCTATCCATGGGTAAAAAATACTCAAGGACGTGGGTACGTTCTGGGCTGTCAGCCTGGCCTGAGCTCTCTGCCCCAATTCTCAAATACACTAGTCTAAAGCTAGCGTTGTTCGCTCTGCTCTGCAGCTGGAGCTGTATAATCAGAGTCTTACTCCATGGTTTCATGGCTACTATGAGCTGGCTAAAGCACTAGCTGCTGTCGGAAGGAGCAGTCTTTCCCCACCTTGCAACCATGTGTCCCAGTCACGTTTCATTCTGCTAATATTACTGATTATGCAGCTGTGCAGTAGGAAATGATCTGGCAGAAAACTGACATTAAAAAATATATACATTTTTTTGGTGGATTGGCTCCCTGGCCCAGCTAACTGTGCAGCTGCAGGAATAGCAGTTTCAGCACAAGGACACCAGGGAGATGATGAGGCAGAGAAGAGCTCGCTTGTTCCTTCTAATCGCAGCCCACGCTTACTATCTGCAGCCCACAAGTGGCTTAAAAGAACCAGGAAACTGCATCTTGAGTTTATTTTCACTTCACCCAGTGTTTATAGGAATCCAATCACTATGAAATAGTTAAGACTTTCAAACCTTTATTTCCAGATGATTTTAGCAGGTTTGGGGAAGTGATCAAACCTCCTCCTCCTCCTCCATTACCATCACAGCAGAGCAATTTCTTTGTGTGTGAAATCCTAGCTTAGCTCAAATGTGGGAGGACTGTAAACATTGCTGTCTGTGTTTTAATTGAATAATTTGAACTCTGCTTTGCTGGCACTGCTAATTTGAGAGCCAAGTCTTATCTATCGACACTTTTTAATATACAAAGCTGAAGGAATGGGGGAGGGGGAGGAATTAAAAAGCAGGCTTCATTATTAATATGTAAATATCCAGCCCTGGAGAAGGTTGATATGATGTAAAAACAAATTATGCCAAGATAAAAGGGGAGGTTTAGCCACACTTTAATCTTTGCTGATGTATTGAAGAAACTTAAGAATCAAAAAGGCTGAGGGTATCTTTTTACGTGTTGATGCGGGCACATGAACTATGCTTAGAGGTGAACAGCAAAGGCTTCTTAAAATGAAATGGAAAACTCCCCAACACTGCTGAAGATCCCAGATCATTAATAAGAGACACATGTAGGCTTAAAAGCCATATGGAATGTGTGCTTTGAAATGCACTTCAAATGTGGCCTTAAAATAAAATCCAGGGGTTCATACATCTTTTGAAGAAGAGCTAGGTTGTTTATGGAGAATATGCTTTCTAACAAGTTTCCCCGAGTTTCAGGTTCCTAGATTCTTGAGTCTAGTCCATCTCATTCAGAGCTGAGAGTTGAAAGTAAGGTATGTGTTTTAATTTTGTCTTTAGCAATAGTTTCTTACAGTGGCTTGATAAAAGTGTGTTTTGTAGCGCATTCTGATGGCGGGTGGTTAAAACTGTTCTCTCTGATCCTTCCTGACTCCACAAGGGGCAGATTTTGCTGAGGTTACCCCCCTACAGCTCAGAATTTTTCTGTATTTAGACCTACAAATCTGAGACAGAGCCTTTACACAGTGGGTCTGAGCACACCCAGACACACACATTTGGAATTAGCACCTTGCCATTCTTCAGTACTGCTAAGAAAGCTCCTCTTTTTACCTGGAGCATCCCTCTGTGCCCTACAGTCATGCCATTGTGCGGCAGCTCTTCTTTGTGGAGTGCTTGGGGCCATGATCTCGGGTGACAGTGAGACAGTTGGCATCCTCCCAGGGTGATGTGTGAAGCAGTTGGTGCGGCCGTGGTAAGGCAAGGGGAGTCCTGTTCCCCCTAGAAAAGGGCTGCATTTGTAGTCATGAGAATTATAGCGATTTGTAGGACACCTCTTGCCAACTTCATTTGGTGTATCTTCTTTTTCTATTGCAGAAGACATAAAACATAATGTGTCTGGAATGGGTTTTTGGGTCATGAGGTACAAAAGCTCAGCACTGAGAGGTATAGCTCTCCTGCTGATCAGCACTCACGGACACAGAGTCATTCGGTGCTAATTTTTGTGTTATGCTTGTTTCTTTTCTCTGTTTACTTTTTAATTTTTGCCATGAGCTTTTCCCTGCTCCTCTGCCAAAAATGTGTGTCATAGCTCCTTTCTTTCTTCCATTATTTTATCCTAATTCTTCCTCCTCCTTGTCCTAAGTTTTCATCACAGTTCCTTAATCACAGTTCCTTAATCACAGTTCCCTGTGATGAAGGGAGGTGATGCAGTTGAAAGGGATGTGCATCCTTTAAGCAAACAAGAGCTTTGCCCTAAGATGGAGTAATTATTCTGGAGGAACTCTGGAAAGAATTTCTCTGCTCTGGAGGAGGAGTCACTTTTTAGTTGGTGGGAAGAAATGTCCACTGTGAAAGTGAATATGGTGAAATGTCCACTCTATTGTCATTAACTGCAATCTACTTCTCCATATAGATAAATCTGGATACATGGATCATTTCTTCTTCTGCCAGCAGAATGGTGTGGAGAGTGTCCTTGCTGTCTGGGACCATGTCCAGACCATGCCTTGTACCAGGGGAGAGCTAGAAAGTCTCTGCAGTGCAATTCACTGTCCAGGTTTATGTCTTTGTTGGTAATGGGCCTAATTAGAGGCTTTTAGATAGCATCTGAATGAGAGCAAAACATGACTATTTTGAAGGGTCATGTATTGTTCTTAGATGCATGTCCACCAGGATGATGGACAGTTCAAGGAGCTAGAACATTATGCTAGAATTTGGGGACCTGAGATTTTACTCTTGCATCTACAAGCCTTGTCACCCAGGGTGAGTCATTTTACCTATGTTGTGCTTCAGTTTCTCCGTGCATAAGATGGAGATTTCCTAGGAGGACCATCATGAGTACAGAATCTATTAATGAATTTAGGACTGAGATAGCACAGTACTAAAGACCAGGGGGGTGGCTCTTGGCAGCTGTTCAGTGTGACCACAGAGAAGGCGTTGCTGGTCCCCGTCTTATTAGAGGGCTCTCCTAGAGCTGCAGTCTCGAGTGGGTTGTTGGCTGGGCCGTGCAGATCCCCCTCGCGAGGCGTCAGGGTGGGCTGCCCATGTGTGGGCTCCTGCCGGAGTGTGGGGGGTGACCCCAGGTGCCCGCTGTGCCCCGCGAGCTGCTGTCACTGCGCGGAGAAGCTGCTGCCTGCTGCAGCTCCTCAGTGTTTGCTCTCCAGTGTGCTCTGGCGCTGGGAGATGGGCCTGACCAACGGGAGAGGAAGAGCAAGAGGACCAGGGTTATGATTTCAGGTATCTGTCTGGAACAGGGAGGTGCATGAATCATCTGAGAGGAGGTGCTGATTATCCCCATCCCAAGCAAAGGTTACCCAGACAGAAGTTACAGACGCTTGTCTGGATGTAGCAACTGAAGCACAGAGCAGAACTAAAGTAAGCTGGGTGTGGGTCTTACTGCCTTGGCTGCTTACGGTAGAGGAAGTTACAAGTCTGTTACTAAGATCTGATTAAATTCTTTCTTCTGAATTGTATTGCTCAGATATCTCTGAGGCCTCCATTACTGCTCTTCTTCTAACATATTCTGCCATCATGATGCAGCCTTGAGGTAGAGGAAGGCTATTGTCCTAATTTTTTTAAAGGAGGAAGCTGAGGTATTGGGCAATCAAATAGCTTGCCCTTGGTCATGTTGACTTTCCAAAGAGCAGCTCTGAAGTTATCATTCAGCAAGGCAAATAGCAAGATCACAACTCTGGCCTGCGGAGAGCAGCCTTTGGCCTCTTGGCTCTGCTTGGAAGAATCTCATGGGAAGACGCATTCAGGAAAGCTGGTTGTTTTCTGAGGATCACCTTCTCCAGGCTCAAGAATGGTCCATCCCAGTGTGCAGGCATCAGAAAGCCTGCATGGGTGAACAGGGAGCTCCTCACAAAACTTAGACACCAAAAGGAAGCATGCAAGAGGGGAAGCAGAGGCAGGTGAGCCAAGAGGAATATATTGACACTGTGAGCATGAAGAGGTTAGGAAAGCTAAAAGCCATCTGGAGTTGAATCTGGTGAGGGCAGCAACAAGGAAAGGCAATAAGAAAGACATCTTTAGATGTATTGGCAGCAAAAGGAAGACCAGGGAGAACATGGATCCCCTGCTGAATGGGGGCAAGGAATTGAATGGGACAAGGAACACCACTCTTGCTGTTAAGAAGGCCAACAGCATCCTGGCCTGCAGCAGGAAGAGCATTGTCAGCAGGCTGAGGAAGGTCCTTCCCCTCTGCTTGGTGCAGGTGAGACACATCTAGAGTCCTGGGTCCAGTGCTGGACTGCCAAGTACAAAAAGGACATAGACAGACTAGATTGAGCCCAGCAAAAGTCTATGAAGATCGTCAAGAGGTTGGAGCGTCTGACATATGAGAGGAAGCTGAAAATTGTGGGGTTTTTTTGTTTGTTTTTTTTTCTTTCTAGTCTGGAGAAGAGAAAGCTCAGAGGGTCTTATCAATGTGTGCAAATACCTGTCAGAGAGTAAAGAATATGGAGCCAAACTCATCTCAGTGGTGCCTAGTGAAAAGACAAGAGGCAATGGGCACAAATGGAAATAAAGAAAATTCTGTTTAAACATAAGAAAGAAAAAAAATTTTTTGTAAGGATGATGGAGCTGTGGAGCAGGTTGCCCAGAGAGGTTGTGGAGTTTCCCTCCTTGAAGATATTCCAAATCTGTCTAGACACAGCCCTGAGCAACCCGCTGTAGTCACTGCTGCTTTGAGCTGGAGGTTGTGCTAGGTGATCTTCAGAGGTGTCTTCCAACCTGATCGATTCTGCGATTCCTGTCTGACCTGTCCTAGGGAGACGAGAAAGACTGCACACTGTGGAAAGGAGCCCTGGGTGCGATCTCGCTCTGGAAACATCTGCAGTTCTTATAGCAAAGCAAAACTAGAGGGCATGTAGGGCAAAAGGTTGGGGTCTGTGCTTCTCAATGACTTTTGAAAATCCCACCTTTAGAAGCCAGGTAGCTGGTCAACATCCATGGAGGATTCATAATTTTCACCTCACTTAAGTTCACTCCTTGCATGTGTTTCACTTTTGAACTGATGGCTCAAGATGACGTTCAGTACCGGGGCCTAAGCTCAGCTCAACTCTGAGTGGCAACCAGGCCTCACTCGTGTGGCCTAGAGCATCTCGAAGTGCTGTGTACAGCAGCAGGGCATGTGCAGGCAGAGAGGCAGGTCCCTGCCCCTGCTTTCCAAATGCCCAGGCAGCAGGATTAATTCTGCAGTTGCCATGTCATGTGTTCAGCTGGCATTGGCAGCTTGGTTCCAGTGGCTTCTGAGTGACGATGCCACTTGACATTAGGTGAATAAATTTCTAGCCCCTTGTCTGTTAGTGTGGGCAGTCCTGGGTGCCAAGGGCAGGAAGCTGGAGCTGGGAAGTCAGAGACTTCTAATCAAGAATCCTTCTCAAGGCCTCTGCTCATTCAGGTAGCAGATAGAGAAAAACCGCAAACAGCAACGATTCCTTTTACATGTTCAGGTGAGTGGAGTGAAGCTCTTGGCCTGATTTGCTTGATGAAATATCTTTTGGTTGGGAAATGCTTGATTAGCCAACTGAAACTTTGCATGGGACTATTTCAGTTTGAATGAAACATGTGCTGGCAAACCTTTCTCAGGTTCAGGGGAGAATTTCTGAAACAAGGTCTGTCTGAATTGCTTATGTATTCCAGAGATTGTGTAGCTAAGATCTAAAATTTATCCAGCTTCAAATCCTTTGCTCAGAAAAGTGACTTTGAAAAGAGTCTCGGGTAAGAGATGATTTCAGCAAGGTGCAATGGATAAAATTACAAATATTAGGAGTAGCTGAACAACCATCAGGTTTAAACCAAGTCAAAAAAAAAAAAAAAAAAAAAAAATTGCAGTACACAATTAGGTTACAATATTCTTTGTTACGAGATGTAGTGAAGGCCAAAGTAATAAATGGGTTGAGAATGGGATTAGATGAGTCTGTAGAAGATAAATCCATCTGTGCTATCAAAACAAAAAGGTCTGGATGGAGTCATTAAGCTTTCATATACCCTGTGTTGCTAAGAGCAGTCCTGCTTCGGATGAAGCAGGGGTGGGACTTGTGCTTTCCTCCACAGTAGACTGACATCCCTTTCTTTTCATGCAGCAAGAGCCACGGAGAGCGCGTGGTGGCTGTGGATTTGTTATGTTTCTGGTGCCTGCTGCCTGTGGCCCATGGTTTGACCAGCACCTCTTGCTACACTGGTGGTTTTTCCAGTGAGGCCTTTCCTGTAGTCATTAAGTTCATACTTGGTGTTTGAAATTTGACAAGCTTAAAACAGTGATGGTTCCTACTGCAGGTCCTGGCAATGTATGATTAATGGGACAAACATGTTCCTGTGGTGTTTCTCAGCTTGCAGGCAAGTATTTTAATTTCTCTGGGTTATTCCTTTGATGAGTGTTATGACAATCTGTGCTTACTAAAGGGGAAAGGTAGCCTTCTCCTTTCAAGTTGTAATGTTAACTGTTTGGGAGCCAAAAATAAGGAATTTCACCCTGCCTCTCTTTTCCTGTTTCCTTTCTAAGAGTTACTGCTCTACCCCTTGTGGTTGCCTCTCTCTTCTCCGTCATCGTCGGGCAGTCAACCTTGCAGTTTCCCCATCGCACCTTCTGAGTCCCAAGTAGAGGGAGGGAACATTCAGCCCTTGGCCTCTGCTAGAAGTTTTCCTGAAAGGTTGGCACATTTACTGAAATGTTTTATTCATTTTACAAATTGGAACTAAATACCATCCCCTTTCTAAGCAAAACCAGTCAGGTTCAGCTGCTGCTAGAAATTAGATTCTGACTTTATGCTTCTTGGGTGGCAAATGTATAAGTAACTGTTGTTTTCACTGAGACTTTTATTTAGATATTGGAGGATAAAGGTAAATGTATGGGAATTAGCTAAAGGATATTAGTCATTGGTTGAGTCTGAGGAAGCACCAAAGTGAAACCTTTTATATTTCCCTTAGTAGCAAGTTTTACAGTTGTAGGTTACAGATTGACAGAGATATTTATGGTGGAGTTGATTTGGATAAGAATCCATCTGTTCAGTGTTGATCCTGTTTGTTTGATCCTACGCTCTGACTTTCAGCTGTGTATGTAGCTCGGAGGCCTCGCCAGGTTCCAGGATGCTCAGCAATCCTGGCATGCAGTGGAGATGAGGATGCCGCCAGCATTTAGGCACCGCGATCATTGTGTGTGGACCCAGGCTGGGGTCCACAGGGCTGGACTCCCAAGGCCGGGGTTCTGGCCTTCTCTTGTGCTGAGACTGGTGGCAAATATGCTACATCATGACTATTTTATATTTGCTAACACTCAGAAGCTTTGTAAAGCCTTCCTGTGCAGTGTGGAGAGCTGAATGCAGCCCACCTGGGAGAGAGGTTCTGCCAGTCAGATGCTTTCTGCAGAATCAGCTTCATTCAAGTCTATGGAAGGTCTCTGTTAAATGAAGACAGGCATGTGCAAAAAAATAAAAAGTTCTGCAGAATATGTTCTTATGCTGTGGGTAGAAGGAAGCTTTCCAGGACACGTTTGCTCAGATTATTGCTTGCTAAATTAAAAGGCATTTTTGGTGCTCTTGATGTTTTGATCTCCAAAAGCTTCTTGTCTTTGTTTACAGGGAAACAGACCAATAAACGCGTGGGTTTGGCTCTGGGTTCAGACTGTTGTGGTTAAGTGATGTTTAGGTCTGTTTATCCTCTTTTTGTTGGTGAGCAAACAGTTATAATCTCAGTTTAGAGCATAAACTGGGCAGAGTCCACTACAGGGTAGTTCATAGTGCTGTTCAGACAGTTCCTTTCCTGACACATCTTAGAGAGATGGAAAAGCACCACGCACAAGTCAGGCTGAAGCTACTGTGAGACCAAAATGAACACTGCTGTTGCCTGGCCTTTTCACCTGGAGCCTGCTGGTTTGTCTGCCAGGTAGCAAAAGCCTGTTGATTCTCAATGGATTTCATTTTACCAGAAAAGGCTGAGTCCCCAGCCAAGTATAGGAGAAAGATACAGGGAAGGATTGTTCGCTTTGTTCAGAGAAGGATCTGAGCTGTTTGCGAGGGGAGACAGTGGCAGGGAACCCTTCTGCCCACGGGAATGCCTCCTGCTGAGCGGTTTCCGTCCGGGTTCAGCCCTGCCTGATCGCCTGTAGCCATTTCACTGCCAGCTTTTGATGGATACAAGGAGATGTTCAAGCTGCCTGTGTTTGCATTAAGAGATGAAAGTGTTTAAGCCTCAACTTACTTGAAAGCTAAGGAACTTCAGCTCTGGCTTTAACTTTGAGAATAGGGCCTTTTGCTACAAATAGGCAAAACAGTTTCCTGCATATCAGATCCTCTTGAGTACATCTGTATATTAACTAATAGTAGGTGTAAGCTGGTGTCTAAAAATACCTGCAACCCTGTGTGCTAGAGCTCTACCAGCCAGCAGGTTTGTTCAGAGCTGGGGAGGGATCTCTGGGTTCACGTGGGTTCACCACTCCTATCTGCTGCAGCCAGATTCAAGACTGAATTTGACCTGAGTTAGATGCCAAGCCTGAAACATTCCTGGATTTTCAGGGGTTGCATGAGCTTCAGTGAATTTTCCAGTTAGTCTCAAGGCTTGTAGTGACATGTAGAGGCAGGATGCTTTCTCCCTCCTTTGGTACCTGCAGCAGAATAACTGTGGAGCTGCTCATTCGTGGGAGCACTGCTCACCACTGGCAGCCGTCTCCACACAGCGGCACCAGGGAAGAAAATGTCACCAGCTCCCAAGCAGGAAATTCACATGAGGTTTTCTTGCTTAACAGCGTTAGAAACCTACATTCTCTTTGAGGAAAATAAGAGCAGACCAGAGAGTGGTAAATACTCTTGCAGGTAAAAAACCTCAGTCACGCTGGAGAAGAGGGAGTTCGATCTCCATTGCCCCTCCTGTCCTTGGCACAAGGGTGGGGGCGATCTCCAGGTGTCAGTTTTGATGACAGTTTCTATGCAGTGTGGCTGACACACTGCAATTTATTGCTAGTCTTGCAGTATTGGGAGCACCTCCGGAGTCTGCAGTCTCTGCAATCTTGCATTTCATTTTTAAGAAACATGAAAAAAGGTGAAGCCGTATCTAAGTATGACCTAGAAAAAAAAAAAAGGCCTATATATATATACACACACACAATGTGTATGTATACATTGTGATTTTTGTTTCAATCTCATATTTCATAGCCTAAATCATGATTTTTAATGTAATGTTTTGGAATGGATTGTGACTTGTTTCGGTTCAGAGGATAAGACTTTAGCTGCAGAGCGTGTAGATATGCAGCACAGTGCTGCGTTGCTGCTGCAGAGTTACCACATGCAGGCAGCAACTCTGAAGCAGTTGACATTTTCTGCTTTGGTTGTGATGTTCATATGAGCAAGAATTTACTCCTACCTTTTTCTCTCATACAGGATGTGTTTGTTCCTTCAAGACTTTGCATGCTCTTTGTCATCTCTCTTGCAACTCCTGGTATTCCTATCTGTGCTGACATCTACTTGTGCTTTGGATCATGCTGTGGCCTTGGCCACAGAGAAGCTGTGAATTCCACAGGCTGATTGCACTTGGAGTGCAAAAGGATCCATTTAAAGCAATCTGATTTTCCATTTCACTGGATGCCTTCACATCTGTGTGAGGTGAGAGATGGAAAACAGAAATGGAGAAATGAACGGAAGAATAAGAATCTGCATTTGCTGTCTCCTGGACTCCCACCCAAACATCAAGTCCCAGGCTCTGTAATGTTATTAGCAGGCCTGACACATTCTGAGGCATCGTTCCAGGCAGTGGTGCCAGAAACCCTGCTGGTGCGTCCCGAACCTGCTGTCCCGAACCTGCCGTGGTCATAGCAGGATGATAACGCAAGGGTGAAGGGTATCCAGGGTCTCATTTGTACCTTCTCTTCAAGGATCTCCATCACTTAGCAAAGGTTCTTCAGAGGGCTTTAAATATTACCTAGCATATTGTTTGGGCTTCTCATATTCTAAAATATGGTATTCTAAAATACCATCTCACTCTTCAAGAATTGGAGCCTTCAACTCTGGTACTGCCTTTATCTGTAGTGGGAGATGTCATTTCTTCAATTTTTGGTCCAAACAAGGGTTTGCTCTCTGGTTTCCTGGGTTGAGGAACCGCTGTCCCGGTGGCTGGAATCTCAAAGCTTGGCTGCTGCCTCGTCGTCCTCTCTGACGTGCGCATGCAAGTGGAGCCACAGCACCGTTAAGCAACTGGTGCCCGCAGGCCACCAAACTCGGGGGAGTGTGGTCTGTATGGTGACCGCAGACACCATCTTCGATATTAGAAGCACACGAGCAGCTGCAGACAGGGACAAAACTTACTTATTTCTGCAGAGGGGAATGAAGCTAGCCAGAATGGTTGAAGTTCCCCAGCAGCCCGGGGCAAGGGGCCCGCGGGCTGCAGTTCTGCAGTCACAGGAGCACATTTTGCAAACGGGCCGAAGGGCCGTCTGCTGGATGACGGCGTGGGGCAGCGCGAGGCTCCTCTCGGCACCGGGCCCTGCTGGGAGCCGAGGGGGTGAGCGCCCCGCCGCAGGCCCTGGGGACCGGCCCATGCACAAGCCACGTTCAGTTCCTCCCCCGTCAGGCGACTTCTCTGCAGAGGGCTAAGGCCAGAAGGAGAAAGAAGCTGCCCCGGGTGAAAGGCTGTGGCTTGTCCGAGGCTGGGTGAAACTCTGGAGCTCATCGCGGAGCTGCAGGGGTGTCCTGACGCGGCGCTGAGGAAACGGTGGGGGCACTTTCTGCTCCGTGTGGGGTGCTCTGCTTCTGGTTCCTTGCAAGCAGCTCCAAGGCCAGAGCGCGGCACCAGGTTGCCGGCAGTGCCGCCAGTGTTGCCCGTGCCAGGAAGGGATCCAGTGTGGCAGGCAGACAGCAACTGTTGCTCCGCTCTTCCAGCTATCAGGAATAGATCTGACAAGCAATTAGAGCATGAATATATTACAGAGCCGATGGGGGATGCCTTTGTTAAAACTTGTGACCCATACTTAGCTGCTGTTTACTTTGGCAGCAGCTTCGAGGGTGGGCAAGACCCTACCTGCCTGTCTGTCTGTCTCCCTCTCTCTCCTTCCCCGGGCGGAGGGAGCCTGGGAGCTCTGCATCTCATTGGATATTTCAAATGCTTTCTGCACAAGTCATAATTAATGCCGAGTTGTGGAGCGGAGACCAGATGTGCTGCTGAGATTATCTCCCAGGGCAGATCGGCTGCTCTCTGCTCCGTAGCGCCGGGTGAATGGAAAGTTGCCAGCGCTGGGACTCAGAATGTGTCTGATGCCTGAAGTCAGGACTTTCTTTTTCTGCCGCTCCTGCTGTCTGACACTGCCTGGTTTCTGCTTGAAGCTCAGCGCCTGTCATGTAGCGGAGTGCTGCTCAAGAACGAGAGGTATGAGATGATTTTGCAGAGGTTTTAGTTTGTTACGGTATCCTTGTCTTGGAGGAAAAGCAGACATTTGAGCTGAGACTTAGGAATGCTCAGGCAGAGGCGAAGGATCTAAATATAGCAGCGGTCTTTATGAATGGGAAAGAGTGAGAAGGACTCAGTCTGTGGCCAAAAATACCGTCAGATTCCAGCCTACCATCTAATGATGGTTTGGGGAAAGTGTGTCTGTGTTTGTTTTCACCCAGAATATTTAAATGCATACGTGTGGATGAGAGTGAGCATGTGTGAAGGCTGATCTTTGTGGGGAATGGGCTCACTGTATGCCAAGTTCCACTACAAACTCATGTGTGTGACTTCGGGCGCGTCACTTAATGTGATTTGCTTGGTTCCTGATGACCTGCCGCTTCCTTGGTCACTTCGTGTCTCCTCTGTCAGGCTGGATTGCTTAGGTTCTATGGACTAACTCTCCCGGGGCACCTAGAGCGCCCGGCGCGGCGGGGCTGCCCTTCCAGCTGCGGCACTGGGCACGGGACGCGCTCGTGGGAGGGCAAGCGGAGCTCAGGCGCGCGTGTGCCCCGCACCTCTGCGTGCCGGCCGCGAGTTTTTCCTTCTGCTTTCATGTGTGCGAGGGACAGATGAGTGGGAGCCCAGGCACGTGTGTGGGAAGGTGGGAGCAGGAGCCTGCGTGTGCAGCTGAGCACGTACGCGGCCGTGCGCACCCACAGACGGCGGCGCTGTGCGGGTGCACGTCCTGCCGCGCAGCAGCAGCCAGGTGCGTGCCTCCTTATCTTCCTGCGCATCTCTTAATGGGTGTATATTAACGAGTACAGCTGGCATAAGCGTTTCTGGACTTTTCCTGCTTTAAGCACGTATGGAGTCCTCTGTCTTCTCTGTAAAGAAAACCTCTTCAAGAACTGACTGTATCATCCCTGTCTTTAGATTATTTTGGTTGAAACCTGGGCTCTGATGAGGAAAAATTAAGCAAGGAGCATATATTTTTCTGCCCACTGCATGTCTGGACAGCATAGCTGAATGTATAGGCTTTGTATTCCTGGAGCTGGAGGGTGAGCTATTCAGGCCAGGACAGAGAGCCTGTCTGTGCCTTAGTCAGTGCATCATTCCTGGCTCGCATTTCCCACAAAGAGCCACCTAAATCTTTAAGAACAGAGACAGTTTGTTGGAGAGGAGGAGCGAAATTCTGCAGCTCTGCTAGCCCATTTGCTTGGTATCTGTTGAATCTTTCTGAGATTAAGGATGTGGTCCCAGGCATTTTTTTTTTCTCTCTTCCCTGCTTTGAAACCAAACAACAGTGCCTAGCTCTAGATAAGGCTATAACAAGGAACATTAACCCTTCGTTTGCTGGTAGCTTTTGGCATCGTTCCCAGCCTACCCGTCTGGGACTGTGTTTGGATGGCACTTGCTCCCCTTCCCCTAAATGAGGAACAAGACAGTAATGGGTTCCAGGCGGCTCATCGAACGCGGCGAAACGCCGCCAAGTTTGGCCAGAGCCACAGGCCCCCGTGATTCAAAACAGGCCTGCGCCTCGAGGAGCCAGCAGATGCGGAGGAGGCAGCGCGCTCCGCGTTGGCTCTTCCTCGCGGTGCAGGGCCGAGCCGGCCCCGCTGCGCACTCACGCCCGCCGCTCCTTCCGGGGCCCTTCGACCACCCCGGTTCCACAAGCCCTGGAGAGACCCGGCGGAGGTGAGAGCAGCTTTGCCTGCCCGACGGGGTCCTGCCTGCCAGGCTGCCCTGCTCGCGCGGATGCCGAGGGAGGGGAATGCGCAGTGCCCCTTGCCGGCGCAGCCGTGTCTCCGAGAGCCCTAGGGCTGGTTTTCCTGAGGGGAGGCCTAGCCAAGGCTCCCCAGCAGATGCCCAGATGAAAGATTTCTGCCCGCCCGGGACTGTCAGCAGCTCTGGCTCAGAGTCTGCCGTCCTTTTTCAGCCCAGCTGCAAAGATTGCCCCATTCCCCGCTCAGTTTGCTCTTTCTCCTACTCCCAAGTGTCATTTCTTCTCCCGGGCCACAGACGAGATGCCCAGCACTGCACGGATAAACGGCTTCTCCAAGCCCAGCTCCCTTGGCACCCCTGCTTGTCTTTGGCAGCCCTCTTCCACTTTATACTTTCTAAAGCTAAAATAAACTCTAACCCTATCGTTCTTACTGCCAAGAGGCGTAGCAACATGAGCAGAAATTTAGGGTTATGGTTGTGGCTGAGAGGAAGAGAAGGCACAGAGCTGCAGTGTGAGGGTGTCCGGAGAGCAACTACCGAAGGAAGGTGGAGGCTGCATGGAGACCTGGGCTAGGAGAGGTCTTTGGTTGGGGCAGTTGTTGGAGGATCTTTTTTACAGACCCACAGAGTAATGAGGGTTGGGGCTGAGCAAAAGGCGAAGCGCAGAGCTGCAGCTGACGTGGTGCCGGAAGGGGTCTGCACAGGGAGGACAGAATTGTCAACACACTGGTTTTAGGAGGAAGGTTCTGTCTGGGCAACCCTTGGGGGCTTTCTAGCACTCCCCTGCAAAATTAGGATTCAGGTTTGAAACAGAACATGTAGATCTGCCATAATGGCACTGTCACAGCAGAGCAGGGCCTGGTCCTTCCTCGTGGCAGTGGCTGGAGGGCCTTTCCTGGGCACCCCGCAGGGCTGGGAGGGCCGCGTGCCGTGCAGAGCCCTTCAGCACACACCGCGGCCCTTCCTGCCAGGGCCGGTCCAGCTCCTTTCGCTCAGATCTGGGGTAGATCAGCTTCACCCTTGGTATCGTTAGCCTTGATTTCACGTTTCTGCTTTTTATGTATTTGAAATAGTGCGAACATAGGGAGGTGAGGAGTATTGCAGTAGAAGAGCGTTACAGTGCTTTGGTATCCTCCCAAGACTAATGTTTCTATCCAGGAGAAAAAGGCCATTACCACCCTCCATAGCTTCCCTCTGCACCTGGTAGTTCCATGGCCCGCTCCCAACCCGTGCTCGTCCTTCGGGCTGCAGGCGCGGGTTGTGGCCACAGGGAGCCGGGTGGAGCGGGCGGGCGCAGAGCGCGCGTGCCCTGTGCCTGCGCTCCTGCTGCGCGCGGCGCGTGCGGCCGCTGCCGGGCCCTCGCCAGGGTCGCTGTGACGCAGCCGGACGGGGGCTTCCGGAGCGCCCTGTAAGTGCAGGGCGCTTCCTTCCCAGTCTTTCTCCAGAATGACTCTTTGGTAAACAGGGCCATGATTCTCCAAGTAGAGGTTTGGGAAGAGAAGTGTTGCTATCCTGTGACTGCCCTGATATCTGCCCAAGCCTGGGTCACTAAACCTATATATCTTACAGCCAGGAAAGTGAATACCAAAGACCACACTGAGGAAATAGATAGGTCTGGTGGGAGGAAATATGGAAACCTATGGAGGTTGTTTTTGTCTCCAGGGCACAGAGCTTGGAGTCTGGCCCAAATTTGCTGTAACTAATGCTGCAGGACCTTGATTTGCGTTGGCCCGTGGCCCAGGATCGCACATGCAGTTCGGTGGAAGGGGGAGACAAGGTTATTAGAGTAGCTGGGGGCAGCTGGGACAGGTGCTTTTGTCTGCTAGGGAATGGACTCTTGGGGGACTGGGGGTCCCTCGGCAGTCTCAGCAGAGAGGAGAGGACAGCCAGGCTTCACCTTTCCAGCTACCGCCTGGATGGAGATGGGATGTTCTGAGACAAGTGGTCTGGAAAGGTGGTTGTTTCACGGCGCCCCAGCATCTCTTTGTGCCCTGGCAGCTCTCGGGCAAGGCCGAGTCCCACATCCTGAGCAGTCTTGCTGCGCTGCTTTGCTCTGCCCTCTAACGACAACAGGGATTACTTGGGGAGATGATGAAGTCATCTGTGCAAAAGCAGGGAGATTCCCTGCCCCAGAACGTAACTCCGGAGACACGCACCTCAGTGAAAACTCATGAGCAGATGAGAAACTAGAACTGGCAACTAGAACTTTGCTGTGCGAGAAAACCAGGATTTACAGTGATACGGATAATTCACTCCCATGCTCCAGGGCATAGTATCTTGTTAAGATATGGAGGGAATTTCCTTCAAGACTCTTCTCCAGCTCTGATACTGTAATGGAGTTGTGTAGGCTGAAGTGTAGGGAAAGGTCCTGTCTTCTGTGGTATCACAAACTGGCAGGGAAAGGACTTGGACTTTGGATCCTCCTTGCACGCTTCATTCAGAGAAATGAAATTGAGGTTGGTGGAAAATTTGTTTCAGCAAGAATTTAGCAGGGTTGGACTGGATAGAGAAAGCAGGTCTGACTTGATACAAATTATTCCATGGAGGGTAGTGAATGGTGGTTAGGAGATTTCTGGCCAGGAGTCATCAACCTCCCCTGAACATAGCACTAAAATAAAAATGGGAAATGTGGTTACTCGCAGGAAGGTAAAAATTGCTTTAAGAAATAAGCAAATCCTCTGCCCTGGTACAAGCATGTGCGTCAGCGTGAACACGGTGTAACTCCGGTACTGGTGATGCTGTTTGCTTTTGCAGACCTGCACGATTAAGAGCTGTCTGATCCAAAGCTCCTTGAAACAAGTGGAAAGTTTCCTGATGCTCTGAGTGATACCTGAATGGAATTTCCTTTCTGATATGGGTCTGATCGTGTCTGAAATGCAGTTGGAGGATTCTGACAATTAGGGGATGTCTCATGGGTGGTAGCCTCGCTCGGCGCCGCCGCCTCCCTTGGCGGTACCTCGCTGGCGGCCTCCCTCGCGGCTCCTCGCCCGGCAGGGCGCTGCCGTTAGGCCTTCAGCGCAGGTTGCCCCAGCAGCGTTCTGGATGCAGCAGTCCCAAAGAGGCACAGGCTGAACCGAGACCCCTGCGTCTGAAAGCCTGAGGCTATTCCGTGTGTCAGATTTTTCTTCACTGTCAATTTTTTATTTTTATTGGTTGATTTAAATTAAAGGAAAATAAATAGAAATCCAAAGCATGCAGGATGCTGGAAGATTTTAACAACAGCCAGCTCTCATTTTGACAGCTGTTTTCTGTCATGGCAATAAACCCCTGGCAGGTTGCTTCTCATCTGATTTGTTGGGCTATGCAGCTCCAAACTGGTGGGGGACAGCTGTGTCCTAGCTCTGTGTCTGATGCATGCAGAAAGTGATTATGTCCTGTAAAGTCAGAGTAGCCTTTGTTTTGGAGGCCTTGGGACAGAAGATTATGAAGTATAATCACTTATTCCGTGCCACATCAGTTGCACAGCTGCAGATAACCATAGGCAATGCTGCTTCTGTTATGTCTTGTTTGGCTACAACGGGTAAAAACTGACCTAGGGCAGAGGTTAAAGCACTCTTAAATAGAACAAAATGCTCTGCATGTAATTATGCCTCTTTTAAAAATGATTTTATTCTTTTAAATGTGTTAAAAACAGGACCTCCGTGCCAACTTCATCGTCTTGTGAAACAGTTTCCACTCCCTCACCCTGCGCCTTGTGCAGTAGCTCGCGGAGAACTGCAGCTCCCAGCAGAGCTTCTCTTTTGCTGTCTCTTGGCAGGGATCTTCGGGCAGCGGCTGGAGGACACGGTGCAGTACGAGAGGAGGTATGGCCAGCGGCTGGCCCCGCTGCTGGTGGAGCAGTGCGTGGACTTCATCAGGGAGCGGGGCCTCACCGAGGAGGGGCTCTTCCGCATGCCGGGCCAAGCCAACCTCGTCAAAGACCTGCAGGATTCCTTCGACTGTGGAGAGAAACCCCTCTTTGACAGGTGAGTTGGCATCACCAAATCCAGGCCGTTTTACCTCTGGCAAGTAAAACCTGACAGAAAGGCCCTGGAAGTGGCTGTTACACTTCAGTGTGCTTCCACATCATTGTTCTCTTTGAAACGCTCCTGGGTGCTTTCACCGGCGGGATGATGAGTGCTGTGGCCTACGCTCAGCTCGGTGCTCGAGCAGAAGAAATCTGAGCCCAACGGTCCAGGCTCTATCCTGCAGATACTCCTCACACTGCTCTGCAATGGGCAGGGCAGTGTTTGCTCTCAGCCTGGAAAGATATCCTTAGAGTTTATTGGAAAAAAAAAACTTGATTCTTCCCTCACCTCATTTCCAGGCCACCTATACCTCCTTTCTTTGATTCTTAACCACAGTCAACATTTGCTGCCTAATTGGAAACCTCAAATATTTAAAAATATTTTTAATGAAAAAAGTTACAAATTTTCAAATTGTCTCACTTCATCCTTTCTTAAACAAAATCTGTGTTTCTTAAGTAAGTGTCTGGATGTTCTCATTCAGAATTAGAATTGTCTCAATTGATGTGGGAAATGAATTAAGTTATTTTGGAAAACACATGTTCTGGAACAAGAGTATCTACAGAGGGAATTAATCAGGACTAGAAATTTCACTTTCATGTCTTGCCTCTGTCTAACTGTAGTCATTTCGCTCTGAAAAAAATCATGAAGATAAGGAAACCTCCCCCCAACATGCTTAAAGCAGAAAGTACCATTATTTGCACTGGCTAAATAGAGATAAATCTCACCTGAGTCTCACTCAGGTGGGTTTGTGTCTTGTAAGGGGCCCTGTTGAGCTCCTTGTGCCTGTATCTTGCATCAGCAAGAGGCAGAATTGAGAACTATTTAAAAAAAAAAAAAAAGGAAAAGTAAGAACAGGTACAGATTCATCAAGGGATCGGACACCCTAACACAGCTTAAAAAAGGAGAGACAAGAGCGGAGAGAAACTCCTGGAGAAAAGAAGACAAGCGGTGATATCCCAGCATAACGGAAGAGGAAACAGATGCCCCAGCCGGGGAAGGAGCTGTGGCCCCCAGGCTGGGTGGCCCAGCCAAAGGGCAGCAGGGAGCCTGGGGGCCTCCAGTTCCTTCTGAGGCACCTGTGCCCATGGGAGCCTGGCCCACGAGACACAGGACTGGCTGCTCGCTGGGACAGAAGGGATGGGGGAGAAGAGCAGAGCTCATGCTGCTGCCTCCAGGCCAGGCTCCGTGTGAGTGCATGAGGGTGCGCAGCTCTGCCGTCACTACCACAGGGATCGCTGGGCTGCCCTGGGCTGCCACCCACGTCCCTGATCCACACTGCCTGAGGAGCCACAGCCCCACCAAACCTTTCGTGGTGCCTTCTGCCATACTGCCCCGATGCATTCTTGCTGTGGGAAAGGGGTCATCTCCACCACTGCCACATAGCCCAGCCTGCCTGGCACAGCCATGTGGCAGAACAGCCTCCCTGCAGGTCCCTTTCCCCAGGAGGGGCCTTCCTGGGCCCCTCCAGAAGGTGGCAAGCCATGGAGTAGCGTGGGTGTCTAACCACTCATTCCCCTCTTCTCTCATTGCAGCAACACAGACGTTCACACTGTGGCGTCCCTCCTGAAGCTTTACCTGCGAGAGCTGCCAGAGCCTGTCATCCCCTTTGCCAAATACGAAGACTTTCTTTCTTGTGGACAGCTGCTCTCAAAAGATGAGGGAGAGGTCAGTGTTTCTTCTAATCTGCCTCCTTCTAGCTTGATGGTGCTCACAAGTCTCAGTATGGCTTTCTTCTCCTCACTCTTTGGCCCAGATTTAAAATAAGTGAAGCTTCTGGGAACCTTCCCCTGAATTGTGCATTATTATCAGGGGCTTCTGCTTGAAGCAGGAGTTTCTTCAAATTAAGTCTTTTAGCCCTGCACTTTTTTTCTGAACAAAGTTGTTCTGTAGCCTAACTAGTAAGAGATGCAGGACACCTGTGTTCCTTGCCCAGCTCTGCCGCTGCTCCATTAGCAAGCTGTATGAAGGCACTTCTTTTTGTATTTTCAGTGTTATACATCAGGACAGCTTGTTCTGACTCTCAGTTTTTGGTGCATTAGAAGCTGAATTTCTTAGAAGAAATGCACTACAAAAGGGCAGTCTGTTGGTATCCCAAACTGGGGGAAATAATGCTATGAACGCCGTGGCAGACCCTTCCTGTGATAACTTTTTGTTTGGTTTCCAGGCAAGGGAAGGGGCTAACAAAAACCTCCCAAGTCTGTGGCAATCGTGGAAATTTTGATCCTCTTCCTGAGAGGAGCAGGATAATTTACAGTGTGATTGATCGATCTGTTCCATCCGTGTTGCTCCCCACCCCCCGTGATGATATTGAGCTCTTTGCTGATTGCAGGGCACGCTGGATCAGGTCTGCTCTGGGTAGGACTGTGCCACCTTCTGCACAGAGGTCTGGAGAGGTGTGAGCCTTGCTGCAAGTGCCAGCTAAAGACAAGCAGAGGCCTGAGGGCTTGGAAGTCACAGGACAATTCCACCATCTTCTGTGTGTGTGGCCTCAAGTGTGTGCTCTTCTCTCTCTCTAGTGGGGACTGTAAAAACCTGTTCTTCACTGAGAGCCTGGGGCTCACCTTTAGTTCAAGGGGCCAAAGTCAGTGGGGAAAGTGAGTCCTTGTTGATGCTTGTAAGAAGATGCTTGTTTGTGGGCATCCAAGGCAGTGTATCTGGTCACGTCTGTTTTCTGTGGGCAAAAGGCAGGTCTGTTGCTGTTTGTGCTGGTCTGTGCTCATGCAACGTGTGCTCTGGCCAACTCCGGGAGAGCAAACACCTGGACGTGACGAAGTGTAGTGCCACACACAAGGTGGATCCTGGACACAACCATATCAGGGTATCTGTTCACTAGTGCTCTGAATTTGTATAGCTGTATATCCACTAGCTCTAAAAGTTGTTCATTTTCTTAGTCTCATTCACCTCAGGTCACTGCAGGGCACGCTGCAGCAGGCAGCAGAACTCAGAAAGGTCACTCCTGAGCTCACAAGCAGCAGCAGTGTTTGAGGCACTGGAACCCGTTTCGTTTTGGTCGCAGGATGTGCGGAGTGGGCCATGTTGGGTCTGTAAGCAGCGCTGCGCAAGAGCAGAGATGGCGCCAAGCTGTGTCACTGCTCAGCGTAGCGACCGCGCAGCTCGCCTGACTCTGCCTGCAAGGGCTGCAGCTGTTCGGGAAGCAACAGCTGGGTTGGTTTTGTAGGATAAGGCCAGACTACAAGGACTTGTCTTGGATACTCTTTGGATGGAAAGGTGGTGGGTAGAACTAGATTGCTGAAGAAAGCTTATGAAACACGGCACTGCTGATAGAGTTGTCTTTTATGCTGGTGTAACTGTTTTGTCAGGACAATCTGGAACCTCGTGAGGACCATCTGCTTCCTTGGAAAGGGAGGTGCAGGCGGAGAGGCTGTGGTGTAAAGTCATACCCAGCTTGCGGGACTTGGCTTGTCTCCTCCCATGTGGCAGGACCCCTGCTCAAAAATGTGGTTTTATTTTTCAGCAGAAAATAGCTAGCTTTCCAAAATCAGAGACAAAAAAAAAAAAAAAAAAAGTTTCATTTCAAAAAGATGCAGTTTCTGCATCGCTGGTGTTGCAAGGCTCCCATTTCCAGCCTCTCCGGGCAGCTGGTTAGCGGGCACAGACCCGTGGCAGAGCTGATAAATGATCCTGAGGTGGCTGCCGAAGAGAAAGCTTTTTCAACCTGGCAAGTATTTGTACCCTGATGAATCTAATGATGCCCTCAGTGGTTCCTCATATTTGTGATTCCTCTGTGACACAGCATGGGCAGTAGTGTTTTTTTTTTTTATTAGATCTTTTTTATTATTTCAGATAATATCTTCTGCCTTCAGGTTGTATTTCCAGCTGTTCTCATCTGCCTGCAGTTTCCATAGCAAAGCCCTCTCTCACATCTAAAGAGGCCATGGTATTTTAATTCAGAGCACTTGAAATCCAGTGACAAAATGCTATTCTGCTTTCAGAATTTGAAATAAATTAGTTTCCAGAGTAAGACTCAGGAAAGAAATAGATCTGTAAGCTTGACTGTCTAGCTCAAAATCCTCACTATAATGGTGGATGACCTGAATAATTGATCTTAACTTTCACCTCTATAACAGCTGTCCTTGATTCCGATATTTTCAGAAGTTCAAAAAAGGAGACTGATATTTCCAAAAGTGAATGATCTTTTATTGGTGAATCCATTTATGCTGCTATTAAAACTGGCATGGTTTTGAACCTGAAGAATTAAAAAACACTAATCACTTTCAAAAATCTACCCTTTTAAATTACATTTTTTTTAATCAGTTGAGTATCTTTTTTTGTGCTGGAAAATTCAGGAGAATAAAGTGTCTGTGCGTTCAGGACATTGAGGATGGAGGCAGGAATAGAGGCTGCTGTCTGCATGTTTCTGACTTTGTCTGGACCAGAGAATCTTGCAGATCTTGCAAGAGGCTGCCCAACAGAAAAACTCTCCCTAACGCCTCTTAGTATGTTGAGGAAAGGTTGAAATCCAAGTGCAAACATGCTTCTCTTCTGTGGAAGCAGCTGTTTCTGCAATTTCTCCATCACTGGTAATCCAAAGCTTCACAAACGTGCTAGGATTCCTACAAAAAATTAACAGATCTCTAGAGCAGATGCTGTGCTGAAGTGAACAAGCAAAGGATACTGAGGCTGTAGAAGGACAAAAGTCAGAGGTTTCCAGTGGACAATTTAAGCAGCTTTTGCATTTCAAGTCATTCCTCATGAAGGTATCTCATATTTTTATGTACGACACTGATTTTATGAAGAACTACATTGCAACACAAAATGACAGCAAACTGAAGTAAATTTTAAAAAAAAGAGGAAGTTGAATTGGAATGCTGTTAGTTCTTTAAAGAAGCACTTGCCTCTGCTCAGTTTGGCCCTGCAGGGATGTATTTACACTATACTCTGGGGGCCTCCGAGCTTCAGACAGGTTGGGTGCAGAAAAGGCAAAAATGGCTGCTCACTTGTCCCGACTCTCTGAAGACTGGCAGGCCTCACTAGTTGAAGGCTTTCCCAGTAACCATAAAAGTCCATAGGAGACTTTCCACTGATTTTAGAAACTAAATTGTACATCAAGTTTTCAGTGCTGTGGTTTGACTTCAAGAATTCTGCAGCCTTTTTCTTTTGGATACAAGATTTTTGGAGGCTGGGAAACAGACCTGCTCACTCAGTGGATTGCAGAGTGGGTGGTTTTCCTTTCACTCTAGACAGCCCAGCCAACTTTTTTGGTTATTTTCCTTTTCTGTCTGTCCTTTGGAATTTTAAATAAAATAACTCCAGCTACGTTTCTTCTCAGGCTGGGGAAGGGCACCGGCAACGCCGCATCCCCGGGCTGATTCCTGCTGTGCGTTCCGCCTGTAGCACTCGTGCGGAGAGGCTGTTGCAGGCTCCAGTGCCGTGCACAGTGGATCCACCTTACTGCAGCCAGTGGTTCTGATCCCATGAAACAATGAATGATTTTCCTCATGCCTCTGTCTCTCCTTAGAGGAAAGCAGTAAATCCTTGCTTTTTATTTTCTTTTCATGATTGCTGTGGAGAGCACAGCTGCATGTTAGGACTGTGAACGTGGGCTTCGAGATGCTCTTCCAGGTCGTTCTGCCATTTGAAGGATTCCATTTATCTCCCTTGCCTTAGGTCTCTGTGACTGAAACAGGGATATATTTGTATTATCTACCTATACACCCACATCCCAATTCTGGGGCACATGCCCCAGTGCTTCCACTTGTGCAGCGCTGGGACATGCCAGCATGGACAGTATCACATCCGCAGTGGCTTCATTTAAGTCTGCAGTGTATTTGGTATTTGCAAGCTCGAAAGATGCAGTTAGGAATACGATGCTCTCAGAGGCTATCTGCACTAGATTTCAAAGAGAACTTTGTTAAACAGAGTTGGATACTGTCCCCTGCACCACTGGACTCAAAAGGAGCTCTGAAAACAGCAAAACTGAGGCAGGTCCTCTGAGCTCAGAGAAGGATTACACTTCTGGTGTTCAGAACTTGGGAGCAGGATGACTCTTCTCCCTGAGAGGTAACGCACACCACCCTGCGTGGATAAACTGCTTATGCAGACCGAAGACGGCCCAACAAAGACCATTCCAGGTCTTTGGAGATCCTCACAGTATTATGGCCCGTTGCCCGTGGGTTTGACTCTGTAAAGCAGATTTTTTAGCACTGCAGTACAACCACGCAAGCTTTCATCATTTATATTAATAACTGTCCTTCTTGTTTGTTCTGTCCCTCAGGGAACCCAGGAACTGGTTAAACAGGTGAAGAATTTGCCCCAAGCCAACTACAACCTTCTCAAATACATATGCAAGTAAGTGAAATTAATTAACACTTAAAAAGTCATTGTTTCAAGAAGTTCAGTCCAATGAACAAGCAATTCTCTCTGAACATTTGAATATTCAAGAATCACTTCCACAGAATTTATTGCTCCTATAAAATGTAGAGAGATAGATGTGCAGCCTGTCTGAAGGAAACTAGTGTCACCCACAGCCTGGACAGAGAGCATTAATGATACTAATATTGTTTATATCAGAAACTCTTAAAGGCCAATGAAGAAAGGCAGCTGTTCCACACACTGCACACTTGGAGTGTTCCTCCTAAGCTGAGTAGCAGATAGAGTAAAAATAGCCAGTCTGGCCTCAGTTTGGAAGGGGCTTGGGAATGGTCTCCTCTGGGGTACCAGGGGCTCCTCAGCCTCCACTGACTCTGCCAATTTTTGCAAAGTGGGGTGGAGTGTGGCTTGGGAGCTGGAATGGCCTGTTATCCCTGGATAAAGTGCAGGGAGCTTGACGTCAGTGCCTGTTCTCCGTGACAGCATCAGAGCCCTTGTATCCCCAGTGGGATTTGTACATGTGTAACAAGCACTAGATACCAACACTGACATGGAGCCTATGGAGACTCAAGAGATGTCAACCCCTTCACAAATGTATAGGTAGACAGCACTTTTGATTTTTTTTTTTTTTTCCTGAATAGTTTCAAAAAATTCTTGTGCCTGTGTGCTCCAGTGGTCCTTTGCTTTAATATCTGAGTATCTCAAAACATGAATGGATGTTGTTAGGCAATATCATCATACCTGTTTCCAAGCGAAGGACTGAGGGAGGAAAGGCAGGCAGAACCTACATCGAACTCGGCAAAGAAAAGGCCCGGGGGTTCTTGGACCTCAGCTCGGCGTCTGTCGCAGGACAAGGCTGCTTAAACCCCGAGAATGGCCACGGGAGTCCGGTGCAAGCAGGCCTGGAAATGGAGCCAGCCAAGCTGGGCAGAATGACACAATTTTTTGACTGCCCCAAACCCTTCAACCATCCAAAGAGGAACAGAAATTTAGGAAATAAAGTACCGACAGAGTGAGACTGTTCACCTTTGAGGCCACTTAGTCTCATTTCCTACTCTTGCAGGTATTCATGTCATATAATCCTTTACATAACTCCTCATTAAGGCTAATCTCCCTTTACAAGCTATTTAGGTGCTTGCCATGATTTTCTCTTACTATAGCTCTTTTTGGGAAAGTTACAAATTACTTAACAGTTAAATATTTTGTAACAGTTAGAAACTTTATGCTGATTTGCAGCTTATACATATGGATGGCCAGTCTGTCTTCACTTCTTCAGGTGCCATCCTTGACTTGCATAGAGTCATTTCATTGTGTTGGTATTTGCCTAGCTGAGGTACTCTCGAGAACCACTGTGCTACCTCTTAATCTGTATTTTGTTAAGATTCAGGAAACAAAACTCTTCCCACGCGCTGCTTCTAAGATGAGAAAATGAACTTTTTTTTTCCTTCTGTTCCACCTGTGAATGAAAACTGGCAGACACCACCCTGTGTAACTGCAGAATTCCTACAGAAAGGTGCGAAGTTGTATTTTCATATCCAGCAGGCAGTTAGGTACCCCGCAGATGGGTATCTTTGGCAGAAACCATCGTGTCTTCTCTTGTTCATGCACAAGGAGGGATTAGTGGCTATTACTGAATAGCTGACCTGCACCAGTTCCTTGCAATATTTGGGTTATCAGGATCAATTTCAGATTGTGTGAACACTGGGCAAAAGGTATTCCTGCCCCAAAAAGCCTACAGTCTGGTATGCCAGGCTTGCTTACTTATTCTTTTCTTTGCTTTTCTGGGGGTGCTTTTCAAGGTTCCTTGATGAAGTTCAGGCTCACTCCAGTGTTAACAAGATGAGCGTGCAGAACCTAGCTACAGTATTTGGACCAAATATATTACGACCCAAAATGGAAGATCCAGTAACCATGATGGAAGGTAGGTACTGCTCTTGTTGTGAGATGGCAGAGCTCTGAAGCTTCTCTGAAGCCACAGGAGTATCTCATGTTGAAAGCAGCCATTGGCAGCTGTATCATCTGATTGTCACCCCCTCTCACCACAGTTCTAAGGAGCATCCCTCTGCTACATGCAGATGCTTCTGGCTTCTTCTTAGCTATGTAAAATGCTCTGTGAACCTGCTGTTCTTAAAAGGAAAACTGAAATGCTCTTCAGAAGGATCATATCCAAATACCAAAATACTTTCATTTAATATTGGTTCATTTGGGTACCTTTAACAGCTTCCTGCAAAAGAAATCCAGTCCACAATATTTTTTTTTTTTTTTGTTGTTCTCAGGGCTACACAGGCTGTAAGTAACTGTCTTAAAAGAGTTGTGTTCCATACAGACTTTTTATGGGACAGAGATTCACAGAACCCAAGGAATAAATTGAAAAAT
>VZSV01000048.1:4243198-4276821 GCA_013398735.1 Nothocercus julius
AAAAAAAAAAAAAAAAAAAAAAAAAAAAAGCTCTTTTTAAGGTTT
Source organism: Nothocercus julius (assembly GCA_013398735.1). Taxonomy (NCBI): domain Eukaryota; kingdom Metazoa; phylum Chordata; class Aves; order Tinamiformes; family Tinamidae; genus Nothocercus; species Nothocercus julius. The sequence continues at coordinate 4,243,244 of VZSV01000048.1, forward strand.
TTTCTCGTCTAGAGAAAATAGTATTAGGTATGATAAATGGTCCTCTCTGTTAGTCTATAATGGGCTGCTTTACTGCTGAAAAACTGACAGCTCATTTCTCTGGTTGTACATAGCAGTAAGTGCACTCTGTTTGCTTCTTACACGTGAATGCGATGAGAAGCTCCTTGTTAACCCAGTTGCTCAACTTGTGAATCTTCTAGTTGTTCTCTACAGTGAGGTAGTTGCAGCTACGTTTTTAACATTGATTCTTTAGAGAACGTGACAAGTCTTTTTTTTTTCTTAAATCCTTGATTCCAGTAGACCAGGCCTTTACAGCATGTTACGAACTGGTTTTCAAAGTTTAATGAAATCTCTGTTCCTGCAACCCACAGTTTTTGTTTTGCCATCCACTGTAAAGAACCTGTGCTCAGTCATTTTGTGCTTCTGTGACCTAAGCCAGTTTCTGTACTAAAATTCCCTATTTTCCCTCGGGTTTCTTCTGAATGAAGCACACAGGAGCTTTCCTGGCTGCTCTCAATTCCACATCAGCAAAGGAACCAGGGACCAGTGTGTCCATGCGCTTGTGCGGCGCTTGGTGCTCTGCTGTTCTCTTGTCCCACCCAGCAGATGTCTGGGTGGCTGCATTTACATGGTACTCAGTAGCAGACATGAAAAATCTGAGATTTTTCCATCTTGGACTGTATTTCATCAGACTTCCTCCTGAGTTCTGTTTCATTTCAAACTGCAGTGTTTTACCAGAACTGGAATTGAACAGCAGTCCACAAACTGATAGTACAAGCAAGCCTCTTTTTTGCCTTTCACAAAGCAGCATGTGTGACACAGATGTCACACTCTCTCCAAGCTTCTCTATATACTCAAGTTCAGCAAAAAGTCTAAGCTACAATTTCTGATTATTTAGCAAACACTGGACCCTGAGGCCATGAAACAGGGTGTTCTCCCAGTGTCCACCTACAGGAGTCCTGAAGTAGGTCAATTTATTATTATCTTTGCTACTAATCGTTTCTGCTCTGCCTCTACAGCTGCAGTCAGGAGCTGTACCAACACCTGCCTCCTTCCCGCTCGCCATGTGCAGCACTGGGCACAGTCCTTGTCTCCTGCAGTCCTGACTGGACAGGCCCAGAGAGGCTGCATTTGCGAGGACTCTGGTACCCACCGCTGGCTTCACAGGGAGCTCCTGTTACATCCCAAGCAGGAAATGAGTGTCTGAGGTTTCCCATGTCTCATCGAATTCTTGCTTTTCTTTCTTCCCCACAGGCACCTCACTCGTTCAGCACCTGATGACAGTGCTGATAAGCGAACAGGGGCGAATCTTTGCCGTTCCCCAGGCAGATGTGCCAGGGAGCCAGCTTGAACTCCGCCCCGTGCGTCAGCGCAACACGGTGGAGTGGATCTCCGAGGAGGATGGGGAGGATGGCAGGTCAGAGAATGGTGTTCCCAGCCCCGCTGATTTGCCTTCGAGCAATGCTGTGGCAGCGGAGGCCGCTCCTGGACCTGTGGGGGACACCACTCCTCCAGAACGCAGCAAGCTGACTCAGCCTGCTACCAGCCCCAGCAAACGAGTGCAGCCACTGCCCCCGTGGAAATACTCCTTTCGCCAGCAAGGAGCGCGGTCTGTGAGCCCAAAGCTGGGCAGCTCATCCTTGGACATCCCCAACCTCTCCTCCAGTGGGAACTGGTTGATGAATGGACTGTACTCTCTGCGAGGCCACCGCAGGACAGCCTCTGGGGAACGAGTTAAGGACTCTTGCTCTTCCCAAAGACTCTCTACTTATGACAACGTCCCTTCTTCCAGCCTCTCCCTTAGTACGCACAGCGTGGCCAGCACCACGTGGTCCACGTCGTCGTGTGAAATCTCCGTGGTGGACTCGGTCAGCAGCTGCCCGGCCTGTCGGGCCAGTGACTCCTCTGCTTTAAGCTCTCTCAAAACTGAGTGGGTAACTCAGGGCTCGCTGTCTCAGAGTGAGGTCAAGACTGCGGACCTAGAAAACAGCATCGACAGGTTTGAAGCTTGCAGCAGCAGCAGTGACCACAGCAACCCCACTGCTGCCTCCAGAGACACTGTCAAGTGCTCTAGGGCCTTACAGAGCTTGGTGGTGGAGCTAAAGACAGAACTGAACAAACAGAGGACTGAGTATGAGACTAGTATCAAAAGGTAACTGTCATCCACAGTGATACGGTGGCTCCCTTCACCTTACCCCTCTTTGACCATGGTATGGGCTCCCGAGCGTTTGATGTGCTAAGAGACAGGGCTGGGGTTTACATGACTGCAGGTCTTGATCTGTACTTTCCCAATGGCTCTGTGAATCCGACTTTCCACTCTTTGCCAAAAGAGAGTATCCAAAAATGGAATTTCCATCACACAGGAAATTCCACTATTTCACATTCTACATTTTCAATGGAAATAGGAACAGCAGAGACGGGCCCAAAGGCTGCTCTTTGCTAGTCTCCTGAGAGAAGCAGTGCAGCAAACATCTGCTGTGGAAGGAGGAAATAGGGGGCCAGGGTGGATGGGCCTTAACAAGCAATGCTGTTGGCTCATGCAAGAACAAAAATTGTGTCTCATCAGTCTTAAATTGAGGGTTTCATGCTGCTTTTCCAGGGAAAATTTTCTTCCAGGAAACTGATTTTGATTGGTCACCTTTATTTTGTTGGGAATGCAGTTCAGCTGTAATGCTACAAATAGCTCTTTTGCACTGAGCTTTGGAAATCATAAGCAAGGTTTCAAGATGTGCTTGCAGCATTTGTCTGCTTACACTTACAGCCAGCCACTAATTCAAGGTGCTGCTTGTACAGCACATAGCTGCACTGCGCAGTTCTTTCCCCACTCTGTACTTGTACAATTTTAACTGCTGATGCTGTACTTCCTTGGAATTTGTACTCAAAAAACATCCTTGCAGTTACCATAAGAGGGTTAGCTGATTTGCTAAATAACCAAGGGGCAAGGCTGGAGGAAGCAGACAGTGTTAATAGTAACAGTTGTATTTATTCATTTGCTTTAGGTTTTTTTTTGTGTTTCAGTGATTAACAGAATAACTCTCAGGGAAGTATGTTTATGATATAAAAATAATTGCTTAAAAGAATTAGATATGCATTAATATACAGGCATACAACATATGCCATACAATTCTGTGTATTACAATACAGAATAATCATCACTGACCTGGAGCTACTGTCCTGGTACTTAGCACTGGAGAAGGGCAATAGTCCCATTTCTTACCAATAGTTGAGTTTTGGCTATTTTTGTACATTAAGGTGTTAATATTTATTTCTTATACTAGTAATGGTGTGATAGCATTTATGTACCTCCACGTCCAACAAGGCTCCCCAGCTCAGTGTCAGGAGCTCATCCCAGTCGTTGTAGGGACTGCGTAGCACAGCTTTAGGCTATGTTTGTTACCTCTTTTTTCTTGTTAATCTCTCAAAATCTGTGTTGGAATGTGCTAGTCTGAATTGTGATCTCTTGCAGTGGGCCAACGCTTATGGTAGGAATTTCTGTTATTACCTTCCTGCTTTATTTTTTATGATTTCCTGTGGCGGTGGCTCGCCAGGCTCTGCAGCTTTCCTGCCTCACACAGCTGTGGTACGTGAGGCGGGAAGGAGAGCCAGGCTGCGGAGCAGCCTCCATTCCCACCAGGCATCACAGAGAGGTAGAGCAGCTCTCTCCAGCCTTGTATGTATGTGCTAGGTTGGAGGAGTGAGGAGACCAGCCCCACCTGTTAGCCTAGCCTAGTGAGCCTTGGAAAAGCCCACGAAGGAGACTGGCTCTATGGCGCCAGCTTTGTTAAGCGCCCCAGTGCTGTGGAGCGGGAGGGAGATGGGAGCTGAGGCGCTCAGTGCTGCTGCCGGATCTGCCCGGGCCAGGCCTCGGCTCAGGGAGACGGGCCCATCTACAGACAGGAGCCGGGGCTGCAGGGCCGGGAGCCGGGAGCCGCACGCTCCTACCGCGGGAGGAGACGGCCTCGGCCCTCCTCGCGGTCAGGCTGCTCCAGCGGCGCCGGGGAGGGGGGACTGCGCGGCCCCATGCTGCGCTCCCGACCCCGTCCGCGCTCCGCTCCAAAGGGACACGACAGCCCTCCAACGGGACTGGCCAGGCCTTACGGTGCAAAATAGCTGAAAGGAAAACACCTAATGAAACAACATTTTCATGAACAAACAGGTGAGATGCAATCACTGCCCTTTTGTGTTGAACAGGATGATTCCAGCTGTTCAGGATTACAGCCCTAAGGAGCTTCCTGTCAAGCCTAAGAATTTCAAGCCAAGTTTTTAGCTCGCAAAAATTTACAATGTCTTTAGTACATGTGCAGTCATTTATATGTGCAAAAATACGTTCCTTTTGAGGCAGCATGAAAGTCTGTTCCTATGGAAAGACAGGAGCTCAGTCTAGTAAAGAAGGGAGGCGGCTTGGTAGGAAAATGTTGGGTTGCCTCACTACCTTTATTTTATTGAAGATAATTTATTCCCCCAAAGTAATAATTAGTTCCTTTGCAATTGTACATGTGCTTGTGTGGTTTGCAGAACTCAGTCTGCATAGCAGGGCATGTGTGAGCTTTTTGTTGGCACATAAAGAAGCAGAGGGAAAGCAAAGTCAGTACCTGCCTGAGGCAGAGGTAAAGAACACTTGCTGATGGAAAAGCTGTTATTTATCATTATCAAGTGCCCATTTTTTCTCTCTTAGTCAGAGGGAGGCAAGTTTTATGGCCTTCCTGTAACCAGTCTGTTCCAGAGCATTTCTCCCTCAAGGTTAGTGTAATTACCAGGCATTTTCTCTTGAATTTCAGTAATTCAGGTTTACCACCTAGGCCTCTTAAGAAACTGCAAGTATCTTGGAGAGAACCATTATATTTTGTATGTAGAAATTCAGTAAATATTGTGAATGAATGCAATTCAGAAAGTGGAAAGCTCGTAGAGCTTGCTGAAGCTGACCCCTAAAATTTAGTGGTAAAAACATTTAATGGGTAAGTCAAAGCTGTAGGCTGTTAAAAGAATAAAAAAGGTATTAGGAAGGCCCTGAGGGGCATGTGGACCTCTGAAGGGTCCTGCTGTGTTACTGCAGAGAGCCAAGTGGGTGATAAGAACCTGCCTTTTCAGACGGAGAGGAGCCATCTCTTCCAAACTACTGCACATTTCTGTTTGCCCATTAGTGCTGCTGGATTTGGGGTCCAGTCAAACTGCAGGATCTTGGGAATATTGTGGCTTGTGTGACAGTACGGGATGGGGAAGTACTGGGAAGGAGGTCACAGAGCAGAATGGGGAACCAGGCCCCTTCTGAGACACGTCTCACTTCATTGCTGCTGTAGTCAGGGCCCAGGCGTGTAATTTTTGAGTGTCCTTCACTCTGTGTAAAAGGACCTCGCTCTCCATGTCATAGAGATGCCAGCTCCTCTGTTTCACATTTGGATTACAGTGGTCAGTGAATCTGAGCCCTTTCTTAAAAAGAAGGAACATCTTCCTAGTTACAGCGTAATTTTTCAACTCACCCTTTTTGAATTCTCTATTAATGAGGAATTCCCTTGTGGACCTACATCCTCCTCTGTATTACCACTTCATGCTTAGGAAACAGGGTGAGGGAGAGCAAGTAAGGCCCCAGCTGTGCTCACTCAAATCAAAGACTTCACTCTTGGTCTTTGCTTTCCTTAGGAAAAGCCCTGACTCTTATATTTTGCCAAATGAATTTTGTGTCAGATGAACGATTTAAGGTCTGTTCTTCAGATTCTTCCTCATGTAACAAATCTTACAGAAAATACCAAAAATGGACTATGAGGAAGAACTGGGACTTCATTCTTAATTGCCCTCCAAATCAAAAGGGATGTTCCTTTGTATTGGATATCCATACAGGGAAAAATAGTATCAGAAGATTCATATTTCAATTCAGTCTGAGGAATTGATTTGCATCTCCCTTGGACATTCAATCTGTCCAAGGTCCCAAAAAGTTAGTGTTGTTTTTTAGGACTTAAGCATCTTTTTCCTCCAGGATACAAAGGGAGTGAGATCCAGCTTTCAGGAAATCCCTTGAAACTCCACATTAACTAAGAAATAGCAATTAATGCCTTCCCTCAAGAGACTTCCCTGTATTATGTCAATGATATTTTAGCTCCAAGGTGAGCAACACGTACTTGGTATAGCCATCACTGTAGTCTCTATCCAGACACTAAAGATGTTCTCTTTTTCCTCCCTCTCTCTTTTCTCTGGTTTTAAGAATTGAAGAAACAAGCGCGGACCTGAGGAAACAAGTGGTTAGGCTAGAAGAAGAACTGGACCAAGAACGAAAGAAATACACGATGCTGGAAATAAAGCTGAGGAATTCTGAACGTGCTCGTGAAGATGCTGAGAAGAGAAATCAGCTTCTGCAGAGGGAAATGGAAGAGTTTTTCTCAACATTAGGATGTTTAACTGTTGCAAGTCAAAGTGCAAAAGGCCCGAAGTAGAAAAAGCTGATGTACAGCAAAGAAACTTCTATTTCTAGCAAAGACAGTCTCTATGCACATTTTGTCCTGGTATACTCGTGTATCATGAGTAATTCTGCAGTGACTGCGCTCTCAATGACACTTGCTCTGTTGTCTTTACATGTACTGTAGCATTTGGGCCAACTGGGATAGACTGCTAAATACAATGCTTGGAAGTGTAGATGCCAGATTACCAAGGAAAAGCGGGCACTCTCTTATATCTACGGGTCAGAAGATCCCATTCTCTGTGTCTGTACTGTTCCCATGTTTGGATTTACTGCACCACCCTTCTGCAAGGACAACGGCGAGGCGTGTGAGGTGGGTGAGACGGCTCCAAGCCATGGGCAGGCTGAGCTGTGGGTCTGCCCGGGAGGAGCGCAGTTCTCGTGGGTTGCCACATTCAATACAGTTCAGGGCGCAGATTTCATGGGAGGTATTTTTCCTCCCTGCATAAAGTTTGTTCAGGTTTCTTAGCCCTGAAAGTGGCATTATCTTACGAGCATGTTTTGCAAACAAAATCTACAGTTGAGAATGATGGAAATTCTCACAGTTCATTAAAGTTGTCCCTTACACACTGAGTAGTTCTAAGTGCTTCACAAAAACGTGACTTATTAAAGTATATGTAATTAGTCACAGAACTTTAAATATTCATATATTGCCCTAGGTGGTATTTTTTGAGCCAAAAATAGAGCAGTATTAGTTGCAAGAAAGAATCTCGAGTTTATATGTACTGATCAGACATCAAGGTAGGAAAAGAGAGATTCTTATCATTAAAACACATCCCAATGATTTTTTTTTAAACTAAAAAAAATTAATACTATGTTTTTTCCTATGAGAAATGAGTGCTTGATGAGGGAAAAGGGGGGGACCCACCTTTAACCTTCACAGGGTTCTTTGTCACTTCCCTCACGCCACTAGACCTTTTTGTTAGCTCAGGAGGAAGCAGGGATGGGTTAGGGGAACCCCAAACAGCGCAGCAGCCCAACTTCACTGCCTCTGCTCCAGGGACAGATGCTATCAGAATGAAGCTGTAATTTCCACTAATTTGCAGCCGGGGCTCGCTTCCCCTCAAGAGACCTACGGGAGAGGTTTTGCCTAACATTTGTAGTGCCCTGGGGCACAGAGAGCTACCAGCTCCCTCCGAGCTCCCCTGGGCAGCCCAGCACTCACAGCAACGCTCACTCTGTTTTGGCCCACACCCTTGACAGCTGAGACAGTTCAGGATACTTAGAATTAACAGAAAAGTGCCACAACAGAGGTGCTTAAAGGGAAAGCATAAACTGTAGTGAAGGTGCTAGCCTTACTTAAGTATTTTCAAAAATGATCTAGAGCTGTCCTGTTTTCTTACTACAGAAGACAGTAACTTATTGTCTGGAGATAAGCTTAGAAAGCACTTTCCCAACTAACAGTGGTACCTGTCACTATTGACTTTCTCTTCACCTCAGATACACTGACATGTTGGAATAAGTAAATAAATCAAGAAGGTAACTTGGCTTCTATCTTACCTTGATGCCTCTCCTTTTTATGGGGATGCAACCGAGCAAAAATAAGCATTTTAACCTAATCTTTCTTAACTAGCATAAGGCAGGCAAGGTGGTGAAATAACATACGCACTTGGTATAGGTAAGTTAATTTATTTCAAACCATTTTTCCTTCTTTGGGGAATATGCAGCCAGCTCTGCATCCTTCTGTTCCCTTGCTTGGTGGCATCCAGCCGTTGGCTGGGAGCATCCTGCCACCTGCAGGCAATAGCAGGGGTCTTTACTTATTTATTTCCCTTTAAAAATGTTTTGGAGTTATTACAGCTGGTTGTGCAGGGAGGACAATGTCCCCTCTAAAACAGCACAACTCACAGCTAAGGAGTAGCTGTTGTTCTAACAAGGAGCTTGGGCAGGAACAGCTCCGTAGCACTAGGCAGCATTAAGGACCATGCCAGCCTCAAGAAACAAACATCAGTAACAGGAGTGAGCGTGAACTGGGTTGGAGGCCATTCTCTACAAGAACCAGGACCCCAGCACTGATAAGAGGAGCAGATTTACCAGGTTATTTCATTAGCTTATTTTATCCCTATACCTAACCTGGGTACCTTTCACATAGCTCTTAGACTCCTTATATTGCATAATACCCTGTCATTACCAAGTGCAGACTAATACCTTTACATTTGGTTCACTACAGACAATAGGAACTGAACCAAGCTGACTGGCAGCCTAAGAAAGTAAGTGACGGAGGACCAAATATGACTCTGCTGGGTAACTCTTCCTGAAACCAGTGCACGTGAAATTCTAAATATCCTTTAGGATGCCTTTCTAAGACCTTGACTACCTACATGAACAGCAGAATGAGGGACCAACTCCCCTCTCCCAAATTTTCAGCTCCAGGACATATTCATCTATTGGCTATACATCACTACATAATAATCATGTGGCAGTCAGGATCGGATTAATTCATATTTTCACTTTCACACGTCAAAACTGTATCTGCTTAAAGCAATTAACTGAACTAACCTTCTTCCAGATGACTGTTGTACTCTCGCTTATGAGGAATAAATTTCAGGTCCTTTCCAAGCTGCAGCACTGCAGAAAGGTCTGCAAGAAGTTGCAAACAACCCCATTCATGCCAAGTGTACCACAGACCTTCCTCCTTATTTTACAGGCTTCCTTTTCATACAACTTTTTATTACAGAACCCACAATTAAAAATACCATCCTGGAAAAAAATCTCTTCCAGTATTCTGTGGGCATAAAACAATGAGGACAGATACGCCAAAATGAAGGAGAGCAGGAAAAAGGAAAAAAAAAAAAAAAAAAACTCTCTGTCTCCATGGCATTTCTACTATGAAAGTGAAAATTGATCTTGGTAACTCACTGAATTACCTTTGTTTGCCGAAGAGGTCTGTGAATGCCGGCAGCGCCAGGAAGGCTTTCAGCTGTGCACTTTAAGTCAGAACTACCGTCTTTAGGTTATCAAAGTCACCCAAAGTCACCCACAGACAAATCCTGGGCAGAGGTAAGACTGGCTCAGGCCTTGCTCTGTACTGGTAAATTGCCTGAAATCATCTATATATAGCGCTAATATATCTAAATAACAAGAATGTGCATTCCTGAGCCTCACTCCATTCCTAGAAGGGGATCTCATGAATAGCAGGTTAAACAAACTGCGCTGCACTCCCCACCCTTAAAGGCAGAGAAGACACAGAAGCACACAAGGCTGCTGCATGCGGCCAAACACAACCAGAGGCACCTTGAATCTTTGTTAAAAGACTCCCTGCGCTTGCGGGAAGGGGGAGCTATGAGCTACATTAGGATTTGGCCATGCTGTGGTGGTCCCAGGCAGAGAGGGTTCGTGTCACCCAGAGTAGCTCTTCAGCACTCACAAGTCATAGCCCTTGCGGCTCCCCGTGACGCGCTTTTGAGAAACTCTTCCCCAGGCCCGAGCCCCCGTGCCCGTCCCTCCTCGGGCAGGGCCCCGGCCCAGCCGCTTCCGTGGTGCCGCGTCTCCAGGCGCCCACAGGACTGCAGCGAGAGCAGAACCGCGTCACTCTGCCCGCAGGCGAGACCCACAACTTACACGACAAGGCCGTTCTGCTTCAAATGGATGCGTTCTCAGGAAGGATTGATGCTGATAAAACTCCAGCGGCAGCCTTACTGTGAGATCCGGCATGTGTTGGTCCAGCCTAGCAATGAAGAACACTGAAGTGCATCGTGGTCAAACAAATTTTTCCTTTTTTATTTAAAATATCATTATTACCAATTGACATACTAGATAACAATGTATACATTCCAGTGGTGCACATGTAATGACTTATGGCATGATTGACTTAAAAAAACACAATGTCCTCAGTAATGCCCCACCAACAGCTTATGTGGAGGGGAAAAAAGGAAAAACAGGAAAAGATATCAAATGTGGGGAAGGAAAAGAAAAAAAAAAAAAAAGTTTACCCAATATTTTCATGGCGTGTCTTCTCCTTCATATTTCTTGGGACAAAATAAAATTAAGAATATACTTCAAAAGGGGCAGGAGAAATGATCACAGTAACTATTTTTTTTTTCTCAACTTTAGTAATAAAAGTTAAAGAACTCTCAAAAATAGACTAGATATTGGGCCTACAAAAGTAATTCATCTGTATGCAAAGCTTACCAAGAATTATTCCTTTTGTAAAATGTAAAGGATGAACTGACATTACTAGTAAGCTATTTTTACCTACAAAACCAGACTACAATAATAAAATCACCAATTTACAGCCAACACAATATTCTAGATGTACATTATTGTACACGAGCTATATATTACACATGAACATCTTACGTGAAATATAAGAAACATACTTACTGATATTATCTCAACATTGGCCAATAAGTTTATTTTCCTAGAAGAAGTGTATTTTTTCTCTATTTCACATTCAGTGTAGTTCCAATAGCAAGGGTTAGCTTTGCTTACTTAAGAAACGTAGAAAGTTTGTGTGAGGTAGTTCGAGAAAAACCTAGCTTAAATTTTTAACTGTGACAGTGGAAACACCGTGTGAAGTGATCTGATTCATAATATGTTTCTGTAATGTGGAGAGGTCTAAGGAAGAGGAGGAGAAGGGAGGGAAAGAGATCACTTACTGACATTATCACTTTAATCCAGTGCCCTTAACTAAGAATAAATTAAGTGAATTAAAAATTTGGATAGCCAGTTGAATATCACCACAAGTTCTCTATTAAAGCCTTCTTTCTAATCCTAATGAAAAAGGCAGCCAGCTCTGTTTTAACCTTAAACTTCAAACCAAGTACATAGGGCAAAATAGGTAACTCAAACCATTAATAGTCAAACAAGATGTAACAGCACAGCAGCGCTGCTGTCGACAGCAAGTAAAGTTCTCTTACCTAGAAAGAGTAACTCACTGTCTTTAGCTACTCAAACCGTAAGACCAAGCATAAGCTGAACCTTCTTTCCCACTTAACCCATACAATTAATTGACAAAATTCAACGGTGGCTGTTTGGGATTACGGTACAAGTGGGAAGCTATCCACCTGGACAAGCCTATGATCACTTTCTTCTCTGCCCACTGCTGACTGCCATATACGTTAATGCAGGATTCCGATATTCATGCCAACGCCTGTCCAAGTGCTTAGTTTCTAACTGGCTAGCTTCTGCCTTTAAAGATGCAATTTTCCATAAAACAAACCCACAGGTCCCTAACGCTCCTTTTTTTACACCAAGTGAGTAGAGGGAGGCACCGCCACGACGGCCATGGACAGCAGCACTGTAGCCCCTGAGAGCTGTGTGCTGCTGTGCGTCCGTCAACGCGTAACTCACGCTGCTACTACCAGCGTGTCCAGCAGGAATTCCTGTCTAACAGACACCATTGTGCCCCCATGGTAGGGAGCTCCTCCAGGGAAATGCAGGCTGTGCACTGCCCGAGCCTGGCACACAAGGAAGGAGCTGGAGCAGGGGCAGCCTGGCAGGATCAGCATTAACCTTTTCCTCTCTCCCTCAGTCTAGTTAAAAACTGTGAAGCACCTACTTCCAAAAAGCGAGAGGAGCTGTTCTGTCTGTCCTGCCCTCGACGCTGGCTGCAGCTGACCCGACTCAGTGGGAATTAACGTTGTTGTTAATGCTCAACCGCTGACCTCATCTGGCAGAGGAAACAGCTCACTACCAACTTCAGTGCATTGGAACGGCTCTGCAAGGGGGAAATTGCATGCACTTTAGCAAAATTCATTCTTAGGAAAACATTTTGGAAAATAAAAGAATTTTAGAATAAAACTGTACAATGTATTAGATAGTATAACAGAGAACCACAGAAAAACAGACTAATACACCTGAGCTCTAGCTACCCACCTGTTTACTATTTGTGACAGCGTTTCTCTGAAATAATTTTATATTTCAACAAATAAAATGGGAAGTTAAGAAGAGCCCATTGTGATAACTTGGATACTAGAAATCTGATTTGCTCATCCTTGAACTTTGCCCTCACTTTAATTCGCGTAACATACAACAAACTGTCAAAAGGTAAACACTGCTATGAAGATGGGGCCGAAAACAAACTACAGGTTCTCAGAGGCAAAACTCTGACCTTGCAGATATAATCCCTTGAACGACACCTCAACTTCATACCAAGGATTGTCCTGGAGAGTCCCTTCATCAGGCCTACTGTAAAAGGAACGATGCTTAATTCTCCTTACTGCTTATAAACTCAGTGTAGTTACTACTGCTCGCAGCCAGTGGTGAAAGATTAGACTCAACCTGTACATTGCTTAAAAAAAAAAAAAAAAAAAAAATATTATTTCACTTAATATTCATTTTAAGTCATATTTTCTTGAGGACACTGGAAAGTGATACCAAAATGATTCTAAAGTATCAAAATATTTCAATTACCACTGCAATCCAGAGGGGTCCAAAATCAATTTAAATATGAATGATATTTATCAAATTTTGTTCTTAACAACATTTATAGGTATTAGAAGTCAGTTTTGTCATTACTAACTTAGCTATACTGGGTTAGCCAGAGTATCATTTGTCCTTATCAAACAATGTAGTACTGTTGTATGCCTCAAAATTTTGGCTTAATTCACAGCTTAAAATTTGATAAAAAGTTACAAAATAGACTGTTCTGTTGGTCTCTGTTCAACATGAGCAGATTTTCTACGTTCCAGTGCTAGATGAATCCAAACATGTCCTGCCTGTTCTGAGGTAATACAAAATTTGGCAGGAACCTGTAAAAATAATTGCCTTAACTAACATGTTTTAGAAAGGCAATATTGAAATATCTGATACAAGTGAGGAGAGCAGAATTAAACACACACACATATACCACTTACCAGCAGTCTAGGCAGGCCAGGAAAACAACTGTGCAGTTTATCAATTTAGTCATCTTTGAGACTTTACCATTCCTTGTAACCCTATATATATATTTTTTTAAAAAGATCTGTTAGATATTGAAAGGATTACTATCACTTCTATCTTTCTGAAACATACTGCAAAGACAAATTTTCTTCTTTCAGTAAGAACCTCCAAAAGTTATTTATTTTACCCAATGAACTGCAACACGGATACTGAAGAGCATCGGTGCTTTCTCCTGGACGACCTCAGTAGCCAGCCATGCTATTTGCTTAGGCTCCGTGCCTGGCAAGACTTCTAAATTTTTTTTAGGCTCATTTCTGAGTATCACTAATTTTAATTCCTCTTCACATTCTAATTCACTACACAAAATATGCATCTACACAAGGCAATCAATTATACAGCCTAGCTTCACTAGAAATCTGCATTTTCCAAAGGAATAATTTCTGAATGATTAACTCATACATAAACTTAAGTCAGTTATACATAAATCATTATGTAATTATAAAATGTAAACAGTTAAAATACTTCTGTGAGGAGCAGCACCATTTTACATGACTATTTAGTAACTGTTCTATATATGTCAATATATCTTTTGTTTAAAAAGTGTATCGAAACCTGGAGCTTCAGTGCTGAAAACTACTGAATATTTATGACTTAAAATGAACCATTATAAGATTTCTGCTACACTGGTCTCATGGCAAAGTGAAAGAGAAAAATATTAATTTATACAGCACTTTTTTCCTCCTTTGGATGGCATATATTGCTCACTTAATGCATTAGCTACAGAAATCTTACATCCTGAGGTTCTTCTGCCACTGAATAGCTTTTAGCAGTTAATTTTGCTGGAGAAAGAATGGCTGAAGTTTTGCCCCTATTGCATTCACATCGCTGTTTCTTCTCCCCAAAATGCACTCTCCTTAATAAAATATATAAAAAAAAAAATAGTAAGAAACTAAATCTCCCAAGAATCATGTACTACATGAAAGTATAGCTACAGCATAATCATTTTCTCTGTTGGCAGTCTAGACATCCTGGATACATCTTGGTTTTTGTGTACAAATACAGGCTACAAGCTAGAAGTAAACAGTTTATTTGCATTGCAATGTGTTATTCATGAAGTATCCTCTTGTTTTATGGTGATCACGAGATTTGGCATGCCACAATTCTGCAGAAAACATCATATTCCTTTGCTAGGCTAGACATTTCTGCAGTTTTGAAGATAAGCTTTGCTTTCTTAGGTTTGTAAAGCCATTCAGATGAGGCTAATTTGCAAAGGATTGCATACTGTTTCTCTAACAAGTCACTAATTGCTACTTTTACTGAGATATTATAGGCAAGTGGCCAAAATAAGAGGATTTTATTCACTGCCAGCACTACAGTAGTATGCCCAAAACTACAGCTGGCTACACTGAATTCTTTCCCCCTCCACCTGGATATGGATGTGTGACCAAGCATAAAACTTGGAAGGATATCATGAACAAAACATCTGGAATAAATTCTAATTTAAAAAAAACTGAAAACCTATAAAATATTAAATAATTCATGATATGGTAATGACAACATTAACATGTGCTTTCATAAAACAAATCTTAAAAATTCTGTAAAAAAAATCAGCAGCATAACAGTAAAGCAAATATGCAGATTTTAAAACCACAATAAAAATTATCAGGTTTAATATTTTACAGAGTTAATTACAGCAAAAAAAAAAAAAAAAAGTGGCTGCTTTTAACACAACTTACAGTTTAAAATTACAGCACTTTATGATGAATCCTACGATTATTTCTGAAAAAACACTCAAAAATACCACCAACTCTTAAAGGTGCCCTATCAATGACTAAAAGGATCCCTTCCCGCCCCCCCCCCCCCCCAAAAGACCAAGTAGTCATCTACAGCAACCCAAAGGTCCAGCTGATGTTTCTAGACTGCTGTCTGTATCAGAGGCCAATGTTGGATCTGTTGACATTGAAGACACATCATTGACAGATGACGATGAAGATGGATGTTGAGAGCCATTGATCATTGCTGCACCTGTGCTATGAGAAACAAAGCAGCAAATCAGTTGCAGATACAGTTGCATGGTTCAGTACTTGCATTAGTCTGTCTCTTCTTAATAGTCACTTCTTTTCCCCGTTGATCACCAAGTTTGGAGAAATGTCCTATTTCATTATTTAACATAGGTAAGTAGTGGTTATATCATTATGTGATACTGCACCTGTTACCAGTCACACATCTAACCAGGAACAATCAGATTATGGCAATAAGGTACCAGTATATTCCTGGACACTTCTTGAGGAAAATAAAAAAAATGAAGCATCAATTATATGGGGACAATGACAGAAGAGATTACCAGATTAATAAAAAGAGATATTCCACAAAGTAATGTCAACTCTGTTCATACCATTCAAATAAGCATCGTCTTAAAGAGAATTCAAGAGCTGACAGGTCATGAAACAGTCAAGCTTTGAGTTTCGTTACTCTTAGATATCTCAAATTTATGACCTCCTGACCTACAACTCAGTGGAGCTCTGTACTGTGCTTTTATTGTAACCAACCTAAAGGGGCTGGTTGTCCACGTATAACCCCATTCTTGGTTCTTTCCTCCAGGTCCATGACTTCCTTGTATATCAACTCTGAAATACAGGGAAAGAAAGGCAGAAAAATGAAATCTGCAAACTCAAAATGGATAAGCAATTGCTTATTAAAATGTACATTTAAATTTCACAGGTTTATTGCTGTTTGGAATTAGTTTTGAACAACACACAATTGCACAATTGGCTACAGAGAGACTGGCACAAAAGGAACGAATACAAAGTAATGCAACAACACACAATTCTTTTTTGTTGGAGCTCCACTGGCCTTGCCCTCTCAAGAACACCCTGACATTCCAACTACCTGGTACTACTCTAACCTACACTGCCAAAAACGCACAGTCCCTGCAAATTTACTGTAGCTGCACATCACAGCTGCATTCCTTCAAGAACCACCTGGGCAGAGCCAGACGCCTCCTAGATAGGATGAGATGGCTGAATATCACTTCTTTGAACAAGCTTTCCACCCACCTGCAGTGTAAAATCCTCACTTAAACAAGTTGTGCTAATATAATATATAACTGGCATCTCAAAAGTCAGAGCTATGTACAAATTTGACAGGCAATGTTTTGTAAAGACAGCTTTTGGAGATGTTTTTCAGCTCTGACACCAATTCTTTCTTACCTCAATAAAACATTTCACATACTACATCTAATACTTTTTCCATTAGGTGGCAGTCTCAATCTCTCTGAAAGAAATTCAAAACGTTTAGAATTTGATCTGCCTTTTTTTTTTTTTTTTTTCCTCAAAAAAAATATTTGCCCAAAGATGGTAACTGAGCGAGTTAGTTTTGGCAAGCATCAGCTTCCTCAGGAGAGGCCAGACCACAAGCTACTGGAAAGATGGGAGGAAAAAACCCAACAAACAACCCCAAACTGCACTGCAATCCTCCCAACACACACTTGCCACTAAATTTCCTGAGAAAAAACATCTAAAGGTCCATGAAGTAGTATACAGTTTTTGCATATGGGTAGACACTCTAAATGAAAGAACCACCGTATCTTCCAGTTACAGAAGTTCTTCATTCTTAAAAAGGATGTGAGAGCTACTAGAGCACTTACAACCTGACTCATATGCCCGAAAAAAAAAAAAAAAAAAAGAAGAACACACACACCACACATTAAAAGCAATTCGTAAGAACTGACTGCCAGACTACTACTTCCTATGGGGCAAACAAATGTGATATACAGTTTGAAACAAAAATTAAGAACTATGACTTTGAGGGCTTGTAGCAGCCTTGGGTCTAAAATGATACCCATGTTTGACACACTTTTGCTTTCTTTTAGCAGTATACTTGCCTAGTTTCTGCTTCAAAAGAGAAGGAACATCCCTTGGGAAGATGACAGTGACAGAATTTTCACTGTTCTATCTCTGCCTTTACAATTAAAATCCAGTCTCTAAAAGGAGGATGATTTTAAAGTGTGTTAATATTAGATTTTACAGCCGTTGTCTAAAATGACATTATCAGACAGTACAGTGAAATTCTGTCAAAAATGATCTATGAAACGTTTTCCCTTTTTGTTTCTCTTTAGGGGAGACAAGTATATGCACTTTCCTAGCCTTCTTCAGCACAATGCAGCAGACTGCTCAGTGCACTAAATTCTTGCTTAAATGCAATGTTTATAGCCTCTCTGGACACCCCCAAGCTCAGTGTTACCATTAATCCTGCTTAAAAGTCTTCAGTCACTGAGAACTGAAGTATTTGGGACAGAGTAAGCAAACCACCTAAATAAGAAGGTCACGCTACAGTAACCGGGCACGGTCTTGTCCGAGGCACCGCCACGTATGTCAGCGACTCTCCGAGGGAGCGCGTGGCCCCACACAGGAACAGCCGCACGGCTGCTCCCATCGCCGTGAAAAATGTCATTAGGAATTCAGGTATTTGTTCTGCCTTTCACTCAAGAATAACCAGTACTGAGGCGGGAACACACTGAATCCTCTGATATGCTAAATTATGTGATTAAAGACTGCAAGGGACCTCTGAATGACCTTGTAAGGCAACTTACTATCTGCAGACATTTCCAAGCAAATAAAGCCCCTAAAACCGTATTTTTTTCCCCTGCTGCTTAGCCTAACCATTACAGTAGGTGACAATAAAGGAGCAACACATTTTAGAGGTGGCTATAAAAGCTTGAGCTCTTACAGTAGATCAACTATTTACTTAAAAAGAGCCATAAAAAATTGTATTTAATTTCTGAAAAACTATCATGTCATTAATTTATTATCTTCTGACTTGTCAGTAGCAACAGAGAAAAGCATACGATACAAATAATACATACATAAAAAATACACCCATGAGAAGAAGAGATCTCATCTATGTTAGAAGTAATTTCCACAGCTCTTTAAAGCTCAGTGTCTGTCTAATACTTCCTTAAATTCCAAGAGGTACAGGAGGGTGTAACAAGGTTATGGATTATAATACATCAAAAGCTACCACCCTGTTATCAGTCAAATAACTGAAGTCAAAGCAGGATCGGCTCCTTTAGACACAGAAAATCTATTCCTACAAGTTCCGTGAATATACACTGACATTTCAGAGGGGGAGAAAAAAAAAAAAAATCAAGAACAGAGACTCCTCAGAAGGGTTCCGTCTTTCACAAAAGTACATTAGAAAGCAAATACCTTCTCTTGTCACCTGGCCGTAATGCACCACAGCACAGCTAGCAAGCTTTGGTACTTGGGCTGCTATGGAGGTTTAATTTAAAGCCATCTGGACTAACTTTAGCAAGACTAGGGCTAGCTGCACTTTCTTTTAGCATCAAGACTTCTGTAGCAGCACCAAACTCTTGAGAGGCAATTTCAAAATCAAGCACAAAACACTCCAGATGTTCTCTTTATACTGCATAATTTTATACCTCACGTATGACCAGGAAATACAGACACTAAAACAGTAGTGAACACTAGTCTTGCTACTGGAGGTACCAGCTCTGTGCTGTATTATAGTCTGGTGTGGGCACCTCAAGCTCAGCTCAGCTACATCCACAGGATCCCACAGGTGCCACCATCAGCATCTCCCCCATCACACCACTCTGTCCCTTGTCACACTCCTCAGGGCAGCCACTCTCCAGTCCTCTGCCTGTGTGGCGTTCACTAGAGTCACCATCACTTCTCCCGATCCTTCCAGGCTCGCAAGCAGACACCATGAGGCTGTTCAAAGAACGTTAGGAACAGAGATCCCTGGGGCCAAGCCTACTTCAAAAAGCCTTACTACACTTAAAAGGCTATTCTTACCTTTCCATTCTTCTATCGTGTGCTCTCTCTCATCTAACTGCTTATCTGGTATCTTTGGAGGAGGCTGAAAAACAAAACTGACTCATGACAAAGTAATTCAAAGAGATATGAAAATGGAATAAATAAAAAATGAAAATAAGAACTTCAGAATATAAACCCCATTTAAAAATACTTTATTCAAATGTTCTGCCATATTTAACTTTTTTTCTGATTAGTAAATTTGCTTACATTATCATCATAATGCAGTCTCGTAAAATAGCTTGCAGTCTCCAGCCTCAAACAGCCCTTTGTACCTATTTACTGTTAATTACTAATTCCTTCCTTTAGTTTTATAAGTCAAAAGAATTCTGACAGTACCATTTAAATAAAGCACCTTTTCCCCCACTCTGAGTGGGCCACCGCCCAACACCATTCTCTTAAAAAGTAGCAAGGCTTTTTTCAGCATATATAAATAATCTTGAAATTAGTTTTGGAGAAAAAAATAAGTTACTCTCCCCCTCCCTCTCTTTTTTTGGTTAGTGTCAATAACTAGAAAACTCAAGCTCTTGTACTCACTTTCTGCCAGAACACCTTCTTTTTGGATTATTGTAATCGCTACAACTAATAGTATTTCTCTGGCCAAGAAGTAAATACCTCAGATTTTTATCAATGGTAACCAACCCACACTGAAATAAACAAAGCTCAGGAAATTACACTTTTGAATGAGAGGTTTTAGATGCATTACTAAATGCCCAGCAGGTTATATGAAATTATACACAAATAAACATGCACAAAGAGATACAGGTACTTCAGCTGTCTGCATGTCTGTACCAGTTCTAATAGATACACCACTAAAATATGATTATAGCTCAGTTAAGCTTCTAGTGATATGTGTAGCTCAGGCAATAATCTTCTTTCAAGTAATTAAATAAAGCATCAAAATTCTAAGTTTGCTTTAATACAGTACTTGACCAACAGGAGAGCTAAAACAAGAACTTACAGCTTCTGCTTCTGATGGATCATACCAAACATTGATGTATGGGTGCTGCAGGGCTTCATCCACAGAGATTCTTTTAGAAGCATCTATAACCAGCATTTTTGATAGCAAATCCCTTGCTTGACTTGCTGCAAAAGTAAAATGGTCTATTTAGACTAGTGCCATATGCATGTAACGCAGTATTTTCAAGTTTGTGAGAGAAGATTTATGGCAAACAAATCAAGGCTTAATAGCTATATAACCCTCACATTATCAGGAGTTTAGGAAAGTGAATATATAAATTTTTGTGTATTCTGTGGAAAAAAAAAAGATAAAAATTGACATGAAAAGTAGCTTAACACCAACATTCCAATGCTGCATCATCTTCCTACAAGCAAGCACAGACACAAAAATATCAGTTCTTATTGGGACAAATTCTACACAGCAATTAAGAAAAGAAAAAAGTGCTGGATATCTAATAAAAGAAATTAAGTCCTAAGACAGAGAGTTTAAAAATGAGGGGATGACAAAGTAGTGGACACTGATAGAATCTACTCCTTAATAATTTTTTTTCCCCGATTTCTCCTTTTCTTTCTCATAGTAACAGCATACAGTAAGTGAATACCAAATATTTCCTCGTGTGTGTGTGTGTGTGTGTGTGTGTGTGTCTGTGTAACTTACTTGAAGCTTAGAAATTTTTTGTCTGTTTTTAATTAATATGACTGTGCTGACAGTCTGTAAAACAAGCAACAGGTAAAGAAAGATTGCTGAGAGATGAGATAGAGTGACTCCAAACAGGCAAAACAAACCTTGATAAGCTAAACAGGGACAAGAAACAAACTGTAAATAAAAACAAGGGAAAATATACCAGCTAATCTCATGAAGACAAATACTATGTATATAGACAGCTAAATATAGAGATTGGTTAATCAGATGGATCGATAATTTTTGTATAACATGCCATACGGCCATCAAATCATTCCTCTGCTTTATTTGATCCTACAAAACTTCACCTCAGGTACACTTTTATTTGTTCAGATCTCTTTTAGAAATGGATAAAAGTAGCTCAGATTCATCCAAAAGCTAAAACAATCTCTAAGCAGACTGAAAGTAACTGTATGAAGTAACAGCATTTCACCAGATGAGAAGCAGAGGGATAACACTTGTGAAATGTTGGAATGACAAATGCTGAAAAAGGGAGGGATTGTTTACGATGATCCAAAAGCAGGTATGAATATGATATATTTGGTACAGCTTCTCAGGGTATGGCTGGAACTTGTATCCTGTTAAGTTCTGAATGATTCAAAGGACATGTTAGCATAGGCAGGAGATTAGCATGGCAGAGAAGGCAATCTTGCGAAAGGGGGAGGAAGGAAAGGATGCATCCAATCATATTCAAAAGTTTAAAAACTTTTGAAACGTTTAACAAAAGACAATCTTACCTTTAAGTTTATTGTGCTCAGAATCAGCTGGGAAAAGGACATCTGGAAAGAGTTTCTCAAAACTATATCCAGCATATTTAGGTCTGTTTTCCACGTAAGTTCGGACTGTAGGCTGCAATTTCTTCATAAATTCAGGGCATGGTGTTCCTAGCTGCTCTATAACTTTATTCCACTGATCAATATCTAAGGTTATGCAGCTAAGAAAAACAACGTCTAATATTCAGCTAGAAAGTTAGGTTTAAACTACATGAAATATGCAAAAGAGATAAAATATAGACAATCATATTGAAAGAACAGGTTCATATCATTAATCATGCAAAACTACAAAGAGTAATCAAGCCAACATGAATTTTACTCAAAATTGTAAGAATTAACTGGCAAAGGATATATTTCTAAGAAATGGAGTAAATGACAAGACTTATATCATTTAATGAATTCAAATAACCTTTTTTTTTTTCTTTTTTTTTCTTTCTTTTTTTTTTTTTTTTTTTTTTTTTTTTTTAAAGGATCCTGGAGAAGAACTTGCTCTTTGATCTAAGCATGTGTTACACAGTAAGCAATCTGTTAAACACTTTGCAGACGCTTGAAGGAATTGCCACATGTAGCAGCTTCCTTCTCTGTGGACACGAGCCACGTGCAGGTCCCAGCGAGCCGGGGATATTTCACTACGGACAAAACGCAGGGTGCTGGGGGCCCAGGACGGCTGCAATCTTGGCCCCACAAGTCAATGAGAACTTTATCAAAGGCTTCAATGCAGAAGCTAAATGACTTGAAGGACACGTACTGCACATCCTAATTAGTAAGTTTGCAGAACCACCCAGCTGATGCAAGCATAAAAAACCTTGTTTGGCTCAGGAATTCTTAGTTGCAGGTGGTTAAATACTGGGAGAGGATGCAGATGAAGTTTGAGATAGACTTATCTAACTTGTACACTCCTCCCAGCTTTTTTTTTTTTTTTGGCTATTTTCAAGGACAGAATATGCAGCAGGCTGAACTTCACTCCAAGCCAGCACCTGAACAGTGCTTGTGAATAGTGTAACATTTTTACATAAAGATTTTAAAGTTCTTCTATTGTGATTTATCACAGACCTAGAAAAAAAGAGTATTGCCAATGTACGGCATTGAGGCTAAACTGAAAATCCATGCTAGCAAAGCACATTTATAAAGCTAGGTAGAGCACAACCAATGCAATGACAGAGCTGCATGAAAGTAAGGATTCCCTAGATCCCCTCTCTTTGCCTCAAAATCTTCACCTATAAATTGCAGTGTGTACAATATTAAGCAACTAACCTGCAGCTAAACCAGGAAAGGTGTCTCATGGCATCTGACTGCAACTGGCATTTAAATTCCAGTAAAACAAGTAAGATACCAAACTCAATCCCCCTGATTTGGGTGAAGATACAGAGGGTTTCAGTTTTATTTACAAGCAACAGATCCTAAGTTGGTAATATAGTTAACATGGCACAACCCACAAAGACATAAGCCATTCATGGAACAGAAACATGTAAGTGCCAGGTACTTCAGAAAGGTATTTGCAGAATCATTTTTGCATAGAATAACACAGAACTCCAGACTGTAGCCATTTATCTGGTTAGAAATACTTTTCTGTCTTCTATAAAACACAAAAATAACAACTGCGAAAGCCCTCAGGTACCAAAAAGGATTAATAAATTATTACATAAAAATGAGCTTCAAAGCAAAAATCAATTGATGAGAATCACCAAAGCACCATCTAAACAAAACAACTGTCTTAAATGTGACAACACCCAAAAGCAATGGTAGACACTATTAAATTGGGAAAATAGATAAATAAAGTAAAAAAGGAAAAATAAACCTGTTTGCCCACATTACTTTGTTTATCTTGCTAGAGTTTCTTATTGTCTATACAGATGAATGCAAACTAATACATGATAACGCTATCTGCATTCTCATTCTGATTTACATGGTGTAACTGCAGTCATTTTTGCAACATCTTGGAATGAAAATCACAAACTTGCAAGTTTTATTTTTAAAAGGCAGTTTAAAAGCAGTATTTTAAAAACTACCTTAACCTGGAATTAAATTGCTGCAGTATCTTTTGCCCTCTTATATCTTAAAACTACAGCCTAGGCCAAGGGTAAGGATACGATCTGTACCAGGAAATAAAACACCACCTTTGATCATTTCTCCCATGATGCACCCAACTGACCAAATGTCAACTGAAAACAAAAATGCAATGGTATTAACATAAAAAAGTTATTAAAATAAAGTAAATAAAAATACCTAGACACACAAACACACACAGGTGAAGTGATTATAAAAAGCGTGTGTAATGAAAATGAGTGAAGACAAACGTGTGCTAACTACAGGACCAGCAGAGACTATGTCCTACTGCTAGGTGCAGCCTCAATATAAATGCAGTTCTCACCTCAGCAATTTTTTACGTGTATCACAAGAAAAATTCACGTCAATTTCACGGAAAGATTGTACAATGTGCATTTTCATGACAGAACATGAAGAAAAAGGTTAATCACTTCCTAGATGATTCAACCTGCTGCAGCAGCACAAGGATACAGTCCCTTCCTGGAAAGAGGATTTTGTGGCAAACCATTTCGCCCATAATGCACCCCACAGACCATAAATCCACTATGTTTGTAGCACAAAAAGAAGGAAAAGCAAAGCAAACGGTCATTTAAAATGAAAAGAAGCATAACATGATTGCATCCTATAAATTGCAGAGACAGCACAGGAAGAAGAGCAAGTCTTTACGTTCATCAGTGAAACCATTTTAAAAAACACAGCGTACAAAGGTTGTGAGCTTGTCACTCTCAAGTGAAGGGCAGCAAAGCAGCCTTTCATTTAACACAGTGTTCAGCAAGAGCAAAGGGGGCAGAGCTGCACCCAAATCAAGCCGCATAAAGCTCTTCTTCAAGTTCTGAGGCTTGCAAAGCTGGCACTGCCAATAAACTAAATCGAAGCAGCAAAGAGAAGTACATTTCTTCAAACTAATTCCAATGTAGTTATAGGAATCATTTCAAAAAATAGCAAAGTAAACTGACCTTTAAAAATACAGCAAATCTAAATCGCTTTTACTTTAAGGAGCAGAATTAATTAGGTAGAGCGTAAGAATAAAAATTTGCCATTATTTCCTAAAAGTCAGTTTACCATGCATTCCTCTCTCCCTTTAGAGAAAGGGCAATCAGTAAAATACACTCAGTAAAAGATCACTTATAATTTCAGAAGATCAGTTAATGACAATAATTAGTATGCTGTTATAAGCCTTTTTACTTTAAATAATTGGTTTAAAAGTATTTCTGCAGTTATGTTCAAATAACATCTTACACAAAAACCTCACACAATAACAGTTTTGCACAGAATACATATTTGCTACATTATCTTAAGATAAATCACTCGGAAGACATACTGAAAGATCACAAGATTATTTTTAGAGGTATGCCATTTTTTCTCCCCGCTGCTTTCAGAGATACTGTTGATTATATGCAAAAGTTTTCCTGAAATCTTAATGATGAATCTGTATTATTATGAATTGTTTTGCATTAAACACAAGATTGGCATACATAAGGCAGGGAAAAAAAACTCAATTTCAATTAAAACAATTGTATAATAAAAATTACATGTATAAGTTCCGAGGGACTTAAGCAATTTTAAGCAAACAACATTGGTTCTTTTTGAAAATATTCCTCCTCTTCTTACTTAGAAATTCTTTTGATATAGTAACCAAATCATATGTAAACAAATCAGTTGTATACATTAATTTTATTAATGTATACATTAACAAAATTAAGGGCCTGGTTCATTTAAAAATGATTGTTAACATTTTATGATTAATGATTTTTTTTTTTCTTTAAAACTCTTCAGATATTTAAGAAAAGCACACTTCGTTTGACTCAGAGACCCAAAGATATGAGGCTAAGTTTTGAATTTGGCTATTCAAATAAAATTCTAAATACTGGCTTTTTCACCTGCAGAATAATCTCCTGCTTTCACAAACCAAATAAAGTCAAATCTACTGTACATAGTTTGTGTCCAATGTGAATAAAATTTCTGCAATTGCAGAAATCCTGGGAAGAGCAGTAATACAACTTAAGGATTTATCTTCACACATCAGAAGACAAATGAATTCAGAATCTCAAAAAAACATGAGAAACAACCCCTCTACTCCCCCTTCAGAACAGATCTGTGGCATACTGGGACTTTTCATTTGCTGTTTCAATTAAGCAAACAAAAGATGGCTATTTTTTTTTTAAATGAAGCTTAACTGACTTATCCAGAAGACTGCCCCTGTGAAGGCCATTATAGAAGATTTAGAGTCAAATCTAAATAGAGGTTTGAAAATTCCTTTTTAAGGTCTACTGTTTGTAACATGGAATATATTTTATATTTTTAAAAGCCTGTCTGATGTGAATTTGCTACTTTCTATAACTCCAAGAGAAAAAAATGAAAAAAAATGAAGTTGAAACCAAGTGCACAGAACTTCAAAAAACTATTTGCTTTAAATGGTTTGGGGGTTTCCTAGGTTTTTAATGAATGTTCCCTAAAAGTAAGGTGCATAACTATACACAAATCTAAATATTTTAAGATACAGAAATTAAACTGAAAGTATCAGGCACACTCTTCTGTACTACTGTACAGTGTTATTTGGGGTCAGTGTTATTTGGGTACTGTGACTGAGCACAAGCTCCTGAGTTTACAAGGCTTGGCTTCTTAATGTGATACATCCAAACATGTTTTATCCCCTTCAGTATCAAAAAAAAAACAACAAATCTATGTAAAGCTAATTCTATTTTTTAGTTTTAATAAAATTAAAGATTTTATATATATATGTAATATGCAGAAAGAGTACTTTTCTACAATATGTATCTCCATCATCTAAATATGCTTTGCTACACTCCCCCATTTTGTTTGAAGGCACAATTTAAAAGGCACTGAAGCTCAATAAAGCTGTCAGTTGATCCTGTTCAATTAAACTAAATGTTAATCTCTCCTTTACTAGTTAATAGTTAGTTGTCAATTTTCAAGATCCTTCCATTTAACTACAAGCTAAATATATTAACCTCCAATTCAAAAATAGGTCAGAAGGACTAGAATAAGCAACAGTACTAAATGGTGGGGACCCTGGGCAGCCCATGGCACAAAACATTTGAGCAGAGTAGCAGTTGATGTAAATAATCTCCTAATGATGTCCCTGGACCAGGCTCCTCCTCAGGGCTGACTCCTTGCAGCCAGCATAAAGGTTGCCAGAAGACCTGTCTTCTCCTACCAGCTGGGCACCTGCTGAGCGACTCTCACCAACCAAGTCATCCTATGTTTCCTTCTTGTAATTAGATAATGTATTGCTAATAAGCTTACCCTTCTCCTGCTTTCCGATACCTCCTACTATGCAATTCAGTTAAAACCAACTGATGTGCATATGGAATCCAGACTGTCTTTTGACTCAGTTCTGCCCACTAATTTACTTTTTAAGTTCTCTTAGAGGAAAAAAAAAAAAATAGAGAAAGAAAAGTTTATATACAAGACGTCTGCAAAACTTAAAACTTCAGCAGTTAGAAAATTAACTTTAGGTTCTGACTCAACCTCTGACTTCCAAGTTACAGAAAAAATAGCCAACTGTGGAAGCCATTTAAAAGAATATATACTCCTCTCATGCAGACTAATAATCCATACAGAAAATACAAAACACTGCCTTGGGGCGGGGGGGGGCAGTGTATCTGTTCTCATTTCTCTTGAGCTATTATCTTCCATGGTTAGCATCAACAGGAGGAGTTACTCTTGTTCTCATTTTAATAAAAAAGAAAATCAGATCTGTATGCTCCTGAAAGTTACAGTTTACACAGAGCCTGTAGCCATTTGCCCTCAATGTTATGCAGTTGCTGGGAGGTCTGTAGGTTATAGTGCCAATCCTGAAAAACAGAGTAAAGCCCCAGCTGTAACCTGAGAGGTATCTCAGCTCACAAAGCATCGGGTGACAACACAGGGCTTGTGGTAGGTCTGATCAATACTGCGTCTAAAATACGCCCAGCGAATGGTGACCAGAGAACCCTGTTGCTCCTGGGGAAGTCAACAGGATGAAAAACAGCGACAGCAGGTGCGGCCCCATCCAGGAAATGGCAGCGGAACTGGGACCACTGCAGTCGGATTTCAGGAAAGTGGCATTACCTCTGTTTCCTAAAGGATACTAGGTGGGTCACTTGAAGGATGCAATGTAGCTGATTACGTAACTTTCCCTCATTTTCCCTTATAACCTTCCTCTTTTTCTTACGTAAGATACTGGGAGAAGAAGGGACACAAGGTAGGTACTGAGAAAAGGAAAGTGTCTGTAAGCACGGGGACAAAATAAATAATCACCTCTTCTGAAATTTCCTTTTCAGGGACCTCAAAGAATCCAGGACACTGGACAATACTCTGCGTTTGAAGTGCACTTTTTCTTAAGTGCCATTAACCAAGAACTTCATGTCACAATTTCTAAAATGGGCTGGTTTCAATAAAAGGCAATGCCACAGCAGGTGGCCTGAGCTCATTCATGTCCGAGTGGCCCATAAGTTCCTTTATCTTTAAAGGCTATATAGAATATAGTCATGTAAAATTAAATTTAGGATATGCATTTACTAACGAGTAACAATTTACAACTTCATCAGGAATATAGTCAGTGAAGGTATATCAAGGTATGCAAAAAATAAAAAGAAAATACATTTCCAGCTCCTCCTTAATGAAACTTATTCTTCCAAGTAGGCTATTGCTATTTAAATTTTTAAACAAACAAGGCCCTCAATTTCTTCTCCTATTAATGCAATGCGTTTTGTTAAATAAACAAATCAGTGTAACCAAGCTGTGCATTTTGGTCGCAGTGCTAATTTATAAAATTTCTACAGGTTGAGGGAAAAAAAAAATTAACATGTAAAATGTGGCGTGCCAAAATAAAAAAAAATAAAGCTATGCCAAAGAAAGACTGTATTTGCTGACCGTTTTCTTTGTATCCCATCCCTAGGATGACCTCTGGTGCTCTGTAGTAACGAGTCACTACATAAGGCGTCATCATAAAACTAGTTCCTGCAGTTCTGGCCAGTCCAAAGTCAAGAATCTTCAAAGTGCAGTCTGACTTTACTACTATATTACTGGGCTTTAAATCCTTTGAAAAGAAACATCATATATGACTGCTAAGACAAACACAAGTACTCGGTGTTTCACATTTTTAAAAGATAATACTGCCAACCCACATATACAAATGGCATAGTTGTATAACTGCGGTGTCTTTTCCCCTTGTTTTAATTCATACGCATTCAGCAAACTATTCCTTATGTTTCTATATTAGTTAACAATTAAAAAAGAAAACCACAACTAGTGTTACAGATACGTTAGCAATGTCTGAAATAAACTTAAGTTAGTATGAAATGTTAGCTCTGGGGAGAGGACTAGAAATTCTCCACTGGAGCAACAGATGTTACCACAACGCAGGTCAACACAACAATTGTGAACCCACTTGATGAAATAGTCATCACAATATAAAAATTAAATTCAACATATGATAGTAAAAAGTAAAGGTTTCTTTATTATTTGAGGCTGCATTACCTCTTGTGAACTAATGCAGGTGTTTCTCTGAACAAGATGGAAATCAGTGCTCTGTCAGACACCAACACTTAAGATTTGGTTTACATCTATAATAAGTTTTGATGACCAAACCCAAAAGGTCACCAATGAAAAACTGCCGGATACTATTGCTTAATATTTAAAAGGTGTGAAAAATGGCCTGATAGACTTTCTTTGTAAATGTATTCTCTTCACTTAAACTCTAAAATCACTTTTCAGTTTTCTGCTGCCTCTTATCTTCTCACTTTACCAGGAAAGGTTACAAAGATTCTAAATTCACATTGACACTCATGGCTTTGCACTATCTACTCACACAGATGCTACACAGGCGTACTCAGTTGCCAGCTCAAGAGGATCTTACATACAACTGAATGTCACAGAGCAAACATTATAAGCAACTTCAGAACAACTCTGCCTTAAAATCATCATAAAATCATTCGTAATAGACCACGAGAGATAGGTTTCAATCCTTCCTCCCTACAACCTACCAATATTAATTGGATCGCCACAAAAAAAAACACGCTCTCACACAGGACTCCAGCGTTTGATGCAAGCACCTGATTACTAGGTCTGCCTTTCACTATTTCATA
Organism: Nothocercus julius; assembly: GCA_013398735.1. Taxonomy (NCBI): domain Eukaryota; kingdom Metazoa; phylum Chordata; class Aves; order Tinamiformes; family Tinamidae; genus Nothocercus; species Nothocercus julius. The sequence goes on from VZSV01000048.1 coordinate 4,272,901, forward strand.
AAGACTTGAGAGTTACCATCTGCAAGATATATTTAGTTTTCATTTGCATCACTTTGAATGCACTAAAGAGAGAAGAAACCACAGGCAAGAGAACCATCTGAACCTGAAGAGAAGCGTAACGGATAATTACAATTCTGAAGTCTTGCATACTCACACACACACACACACACACACACACACTTTTCCAAATCACACGCAGACCTTGCAGACAACTTTGGCTTAAAAGATTCTCAAATGTGTTAAATAAGTTCAAGTACACATTTTGGATATTTAATATGCACATTTCTGTTTCTGCTATAATCCTACTTATTAGCTTTACTTTTACACATTTGTATTATTTGGAGAGTTTTCACTATGGAACCTCAGGCGCATGCTCATGACATTAATCACATTTATCCTCCTAAAAGCTGCAGGATTAAAATTGAAAATGTTAAGACATCTTTGCTTCACAAAAGGGAAAAAAAAATAAATATATGAGAACAAAAAGCAAGGGCTTATAGATTACTGCCCATCCTTAATTTCTGAACATTATGTGACTGTCATGAAGTGTAGGAACATGTTGGAATACAGGAATTTGGAACACAAAACTCCTGCCCTTCAAAATGCCAGAGGCAAGCACTGACCTAAAGTAAATTCCAAACTCATCCAGAATCAATGAATACATCCCATATTTTAAATATATCAGAACTCTAAAGTTCCTATAAAAGTGATTAAATTAATTGGGCTGTACAAACCTATTTAGGAACTATAGCAGAAAATATATCACCTAATGTTAAACATTTAAAATTGCAGTGCTAAAAAAATCAGAAATAATTCATAGCAGACTCCCCAGGAACCAAGCAGAAAAGGAGAGGCATCTCTGGAGAGTCATTCATTACTATTAAATAGACTAAATCATTTTTTTTTAAGAAGTCTCTTTCTATACAAAGATTTGAATGATGGGCTCCCACAATTAGGCACCTTTGTTAAGTATTCAAAAGTAGACAGGAGAAAACAAGGCTTCAGAGCCTCCATGCAAGACTAATGACACCCTGTGTCCTTCAGCAAGTCAGCAAGGCACAACTCTGCTTAGCCATCCCTCTCAGGGTACAAATGGAAATGAATGTATATCTATCTCCAAGATTCCTGAAGAGCCCATCTCCACAAAAGGCTTAAAGTATCACAGGGTTCATTTATCAAACTCTACTAAAGTCAGTGTAAAGTCATAGCCAAATCTTTATGAAGATCAAATCTCTATCTACTAATGTGAAAGCCAAGTATGTTCTCTATACCTTCAATGCAAAACAGCCTAAAGCTCTTTCAATGTGATCCCTACCTTGCTCCATGTCTGTAGAAAACCTATTTCTGCAGCAGGCAGTATCAAACACTACTTACAGAGAATATGAAAGCTTCAGAAATTCAATCAGCTTTTTTTTTAAAAACAAAAAAAAATAGATATTAATTAAGATACCATAGCTATCTGAAGAACTGAACCAACTTAAAAACGATGTGAGACTACTCACAAAAAAGGCTCAAAACTTAAGACTCAAGAAATGCATTAGACCAATACCAAGAATGCTCCAAGAGCAGACACAAAGTCATACAGTTTCAATGTAGTAACTAGCTTTAGTCCCTAAGGGCAGTACTGCTGAAAGCCCAACAGATTGGTACAAAAAGTTACTATTGCAACCACCAACATCCCAGGTGAAATATGCTCCCCTCATCTTCAGAGGGTTTTTTGTTTGTTTGGTTGGTTGGTTTTTAAACTGTTCCAGACAGAACAAATCTGACACTCTGCACCTTGAAGTGCACAGGCATAATATATTGCAGGTAAATAATACAACCATTTTGCTACAGACCAGATCTCCTAACAAGTATGGAAAAGGACTGTCAGATGAAAATCTATCATGAGGACCAGCAAGGAAAATGTACCTGTCCATGTCCTTCAAAAGCATTCATGCATACACATTACTATTTGCATAGCAAGTGTATCTGTAGTCAGTCTCATTACAATAGCTTATTCTTAAACTTTATATTCCTGCACACTACAAAGCATCTCAAAAATGTCACCTGTATTTACAAAGGAAGGTATTCTATCCTAAAAGCTCCTGCCTGTACTCCAACCCAACAACTGCCAGAATAGCTGCTTCTTTTCTAAAAATGTACAAACATCTCCATTTGTTCATATCCATCTGATCCTGAAGGAAGAAGCTCTCTTCTACCTCCACTAAAATCCATCAAAATAGAAACTTTTACCCACTCAAACATCTGCACACAATAAGCTATTTTTTCAATACAAAAAAAGGCCTTAAAAATATCCTTTTATTTCAAGACCTTTAAACACACACACATATATTAGCACACAAAGGGCTGCAAAGTATCAGTCACATACAATATATTACCACAAGTCCGATGGGAAATCCAATTTTCCCTAGCACTCCCAGAATAATAACAGCAGCCCACTGCCCCTGGAGTGGCATCTCATCATGACAACGCCTATTGGCGCAACCCACATCTCTTCATTATTTACTTTGCTCACCACATCATACTTGAGGGAGGCCACATGGTACTGACTGAGAGGAAAGTAACATGAGTTAAGTCCGTTTTCTTTCTGCATCTTTTCAGAGACAGAAACTTACAAAAAAACTCTCAAAAAATATTATAATGAAAAAAATAATATTCTAAAAATACGAGTTGACAGATGCCAAAAATAACAGAAAGTACTTTTGCAAGGTTATAACTAGGTAATCTCAAGCAGTGTTTACACTACTTACAAACAAAAAAGATGCTGAACTTGAGTAAGAAACCTTATATTAAATTATATATATTAACCTTGTATTAAATTAAATACATTATATTACAAGCAGTACTCAGTTTTCCTGAAGGCAGTTTGAATGAATGCTTTGTGACATGCAGCTGTATTAAGTTCCCCTTACAGGTCTTCACCATGAGCTGTTTATCTGGAGATTTCAGATGTGTATTCATTACTCTGCTAGTAAAAGAGGTGAAGCAGTAAGGGTAGCTCTTTCAAAAGACGGAATTTCAGGTTTGGTTATCAAAGCAATAAAGGCAGAGATGGTTTCAGATGGTCTCTCCTGCCACAACTACTAAAGACAGATTATTACATAGCATGAGAGGAGGTAATGTAATTCATTGTAAAGATGTTGGTTTACTTATTCTGCGTAGGTTACGTTAAAAAACGAGTAAATAATTTTTTTTTTAGCTTTCTCTCTGTCTGAGAAGTATTGTTTGTGCTCCTATTCCTGCTTTTTTTCTGGCACTTTTAAACACCCAAGACAAAAGCAGGTACAATGCGAAACAAACACAGCAAGCTAACTTACCCTATGTATAATTCCAGCTGAGTGAAGATGTTTGATACCACAAAGCATTTGATAGAGAAGGTATGACATTCGTTCATGATCTAGTTCCATCTGAATCACTTGGCAGAGATTTGCATCCATGAGCTCCATCACTATGTAACTTATGAAGCAACAAAAAAGAAGAATCAGATAATACTGCCATTTTATAGTATCCCTTCACTTGTTCATCTTTTTAAAACTAATTCTCAGCTTTAGTTCAAATCAGACTTACACATCTTGAAATTCTTCCAGGGATTTCTGAGGCGTGAACACATTCAGTAGGCCAATTATCTGCAGGAAGGGGGAAAAGAAATATAATCAGAATAGCAAAGTTGCAAAGTCAACATTCTGAGACTGATAGCCAACATTCTAATTCAAACCTCCTGGTAAACTTCACTGAAGCTCAGATAGACATAGCTGAGCCTGTGTACCTAAAACACTGTAGTAGATGCTACAGATTCTAGGAAAAATACCACATCATCTAAAGACACTTTGTGCACATTAACAAGAGAACTTTCAAAGGTTAAAATCCAAAGCAGTCAGTCTTTCCCCTATCCACTACTTTGAACAGACCTGACAGGAT
>VZSV01000048.1:4305831-4358059 GCA_013398735.1 Nothocercus julius
GTAGAGTGTAAAGAGCTTCAGCAACCATGACGTTGCCATCAACTCCAAAGCAGGAGCTGCCAGGCTGGGCTTGCAAACAGGAGAAGGAACTTTATTGTTTGCTGGCGTAGCCACTTGCCAGAGCACACACTGCTTAGCTACAAGATACAAACAAAGCAGGAGAAAGAGAGAAAGAAAGAAAAAGGGAGAAAGAAGGAGAGAACACATATAAGAAAGCAAGAAGAAGTCAAAGCAAGTCCTGAATATGTCTTCTGTGAATTTCGTAACTATGAGGATCTAAACTGCTTTGGATATTGGGGGAAAATACAAAAGATTTTGGATTAATCTGAATGCAGCGACTGTTCAACTGGTACAGGTAGGTTCTTATGTACTTTTCTCAATCTCATTATCAATTAAATAAACATTAAATAATTCATCTTCTTTGCTTTATACAGAGATATCTAATATTAACCCCCCTCTTTTTCTTTACATTAAAGCTTTTCTTGCTCATATTAAAAATGGTAACATAGGATCAGTCAGACTGCGCTCTAGAATATCCGTGCTCAGTCCCTCCTGCAGGAGCAAGAATCACTCACCTCTAATACACTTCTACTTATAAAAGTTCAGAGTACCTCAGACTATTTCTTAGTTTCTATTGAAAAGAAAGGAGTAAAAATGTCTGAATTAGAAGTGGCTGAATTGTTACAGCTCTTATGGCAAGGATAAATTTTTGTTTCTGTAACAGGTTGTAGTAGGTTACATGATTCTGCTGTTTGTTAAAAACAGCACTGGGCTCCAGGAAACCCAAGGAAGTTATGTTGTTCTGGTGATTACAGCCTGGGACTACATAATCTGGATTAAGAATCTGGTTTCCTAATTTATTCGCTGCTACTCTCTAATCCATCTTTAGGCAAGTCTCTGCATTACAGCTTCCTGTTATTTTACGGAGGTCTTGGCATATACTTCATAAACATTAATAACCTAAAAATATTTAGATGGAAATTTGAAAGGAATATAAATAATGGTAATTTACCATCGGCATCTAAAGTGCCTCACTGAAGACAGAAAACCACATCGTCCTTGGTGATGTGGTAAAAGACGGAACTGAGGCTTTGCCAGACTGTAGAGCTCATCAGCAGCAGGATCAAGGACAGACCCTTTGGATATCTCTGTGCTGCAAACAAAGGTAACTGTGATGCTCTCGGGACAAAACTAGCTTTAGATTAGCTGTTTTCTGTGTTAAACAGAGGCACCTCAGAACAGCATTGGCTACAGCAGGGATAGCTGCCTGAGAAGCTATGGATAATCTTTGGCAGGTCTATGCTGAAGTCTTGGCTACTGCGATTCTAGTTTTTCTTTGGCACTTGAAATAGTTAAAGCCAAGCCTGCTCAAATCCTACATGCACTGAACAGATGCCTAATTTCAGCATCAGCATAGCATTTGACTCCTGATTCCCAGTTCCCATCCATGGAACCAGCCTGTTTCATCACAGATAATTATATAATGTCTGAAAAAAAAAAAAATGACATACAGTAACAAACATAAAAGAAAAAACACTATCATCTTGATTGAATTCTACTGTCCTCCTATTTCTGGCATTGCAGCAGCAGACAGTATGTGTCTGAAGCTTTAATCTTTGAAGCATTTAGATACCAACAGCATTAGATTAAATTCTAGGCCACCAGTAAATTTGCCTTCTTGTAGAATGTACTTTTCATGAAAGATGCATGAACAAAAGAAAGGAATGGCAATAGTTCTCAAGAGACAGAAGCACTAAGATGTCTTCTGGTTTGGCCTCAGCCAAAATGGATGCAATAGGGTATGCAGGCTTAGCATGAACAAACATAGGACCACTTTTTTTCTACACAGAATTATCCACTGAGATGTTTTATGTGTTGTTATTGAAAGAACATCCATTTGCAAGCTGACCGCAGACGGCATAATATTCTCATTTGCAGTGGTAGGGTCCCACTGAAGTGAAGAAGTCAAAATTTGGCCTCGTAAGCCTCATTCTGTAAAATGAGGATTTTTTTCACATTTTCCCTTGGCAACAACATCATTTTGGCAGCACTGTGTCTTTGAGAATCAATGTCCACAGATCTTGTAATCAAACCTCATCCCTTTTAACACCCTTGTGTTATCATATAATTTAGTGGAGAGGGGCACATAAGTTCACAATTCAAATTTCACCTCTCTCTTTCAAAGATTAGCCTGTCAAAAGCTGGTCTTTGCTAGGAAGTCATGAACGTCTTATGGATTAGACCTCTAACCAATGAAATCTGTCTCTCTTCAGAGATGAAATTTTATTTCCCCTGACTGCTGAATACTTCGTAAAGGTCCATCTAATTCTCCTATTCACTCAAATGTATGTTTCTAGACCAGAAATAATACAAATAATTTGACATTACAGGGTGTAAAGATACCATGCAACAAAGGCTGTGTCACTACAGCTACAACCTCCATGGCACAATCTTCCTAAGGAAGAGTTACATGCTTCAGCTGAGAGGCACCTCCCCTAGCGACTTGTCAGTGTTTACAGATTTGGCTCCTCCTGGCTGCTTTATTTGCACATACATTCTTCATATTGTTTAGTCAAATTATAAAGCCATAAAGCTCTACCTCATATTTCAGAGTGTAACTTCTTATTTCTAGGGATTCATATCTGCATTACAAAGAATAAAATGTATTATCTCCCCAATCACAGTAACAATTGTTCAATGAGTCGGAGTATAAAATCTGTGTATCGAATACATGTGAATAAATCAGTTTATTATTGAAATAACCTTAGAACTGTATCTTTCAAAAATATATTTTGTCATTCTCTTCCAAATTTTTGTGTAGCTAGAATACACAGGTACTTTAGAATTCAAATATAGTAGGGTGTATTTAAGCCAAGTAATTAGCCCATATCCAGTTGTTATGTTTTTAATTTCCAGATGTTTATGTTAAATGTTGCTATAGATGATACTATATATTATGAACCAACTTTAAATATATTAAGGGGTTACTGCAGTGATCCTGAGAGGCATAATACACAAAGGAAACTCAGAGTATAATTTAGACATTGACAAATTAAGAAATACACAGTAGGATTATCTGTACTCCCTAGATACTTCCACTTTTGTTTCTCTAAAATATTCATATAGTTACAATTATGATATTATATTTACTTTTATTTCCGTGCAGTTTTTCTCTTTTCCCTAAGATTATCACTAATGATCATTAGGTTGGTTATAACAATACCATTCCCTTCAATTTTAACTACATTTTAATATATTGTTTGAGAATTTGTATTTTCAGTTTTAAGTGTTATGTATGAGTGTCTACAAAAGTAATATATTTTTGTCATTTCTTAGTATCTACATTTTATACTTAATTTTGGTAAGTATATGCTATATTTTCCTCATTTAAGTATACTGTGTGTCACACACAAAATGTAACCTGAACTAATACACCAGAGCTGTCATCAACACCATAGACCTAGTCAGACTCTAGCCAAAGCTTCTATCATTTTCAACTATCGAATATAACACAATTACTGACTGCAGTCATCTTCCTTCCTCTATAGCCAACTGCATGTTACAGTTTTGTGTACTGTAATGAATCGTATGCAAAACAAAACAGGCTTAAAGTCCTCACTGATAGACAGCTTGGTCCCAGCTTTCAGTGCTTCTTCAATATATCTTATAATTACCTGCTCCTGGTTATCTTGTAGATTGACACTCTAAACAAAACTCCATACAGCATTGCAAATTACAAGGCTGGGATTGTTTTTAGAGGAAAACTTATAGCCTTGGGCACCAAAGGATTGTGATCCTCATGTGAAAATTATTCATTTAAGAGTACACGCTGTTGAATCACCTAATTATTTCACTTATCCCAAACTTCTCTGTGAACTTTGTGGAGATCCAGGGCCAGTTTTATGTATCTCCTTGGTATAACATTGTGCCTCCATAAAATGCAAACTCTTCCTTCATATCTTGATATGATTCTGGCCTTGGTTCAGCTTCACACCTGATGCTGTCCCTGCCACCATGGCAGTGAATGACTCAGGGAAGTCAGGAGAGCACATGAGCAATGTATTGCTGGGCTCAGGACAGGCCTTCCTGAAACACTGTAAACCGACTGTGGAATTATCAGTAATGATTTCAAGACTGTGGTTCAATCGAAATGTTATCACTAGTTCTATTTTTTAAATCTACCTAATTTGGTGATGAAATCTTATTCATTGCACATCAAGTTGCCCAACACAGGCAGGTGTCAGAGCATCTGCTTTGCTCTTAAGTATTGTGTTTTTATTTACTCTTGCATCTTCAATGATTTTTGAGATCCACTTAGTGAAACTTCTGAACTCCTACATCATAAAGATGCAAGGACACAAATTCATCACTGGGCTACTCCTAAAAATAAGACATTCAAGGCAGAGTGTTAAGGAAGAATGTTAACTTCTGAAGGGTGGAAAAGCACAGAGGAAAAAAAAAATCAGTCTATCCTGTCTCTTGCTTTATCAGTGTAGGCACAGCCACCTGTTTTTTGTTAGTCTATGACCTTTCCTACACAGGACCCGCTCAAAAAATGTTTTATTTCATATATTAACTCACTGTTCAGCACCTCACGTCAAGAAAAAGGATGTTGCTTAAAATGCATTAACCAGCTGTTTTTCATCCTACATGATAATTAAGGATTATAAAATGCGTCTCCTAAGCACAATTTATTTCTTCACTGCAGACAAACTGTTTGGAACTACGAAAATCTTCAGGGGAGGCAGAATCTACCAGGGCAGAGCCGTGGGGACACGGTGCGTGGGAGAGCAGGCAATTAGTATGTGGGCAGCAGGGGAGACTGGAAGGACTCACAAAATGTGCACAGCTGAAACAGGGGATTCAAAAAAAAAAAAAAAAAAAAAAAGAAAAAAAACACACCAAGCTGTTTACTTCAAATACTACCCATGGAAACAATTTAGGTTAATATATAAAACTGAACTAGTTTGCACTTATGGAGCCTGCCTTCCCCACCGTGTACATACGAAAACTGAACAAGAGCCTAGACTCAGTAGTGCTGATAGGAGCTTGCTATGGATTGAAGGGAGCAGGATTCCCCCCAGGCCTGTGGTTCCCGAGACCCTCACAGAGCACACTGAGGCCTCTGACAATATAGCAGGAAATAGTACCTACTGCTCCCCTGACTGCCATCGGAGCTGCCTCAGGGGGGATGCAAGTCTCATTCACCCGGCTGGGGTCGAGAGAGCAGATGTTGCAGGGCTAAGGTTTAGATGCAAGACACAACGGCCATACATTCCCCGTCATTAAAATCAGCCTCCTAGCCCTCCAACACCTAAGGAAAATGTCATGTTGAGTTCCCTTTTGTCTGGCATTTTATCAGGTTAGATCTGAATTACAGACTAGCAGCTGGGGTCCCCTGGCTGAGTTTTTCATTCCAAAACATTTTTCTTTAGCTTCATCCTCCTGTCACTGCCCTTGAGAAGTTTTGCCGTTGGGTGTAAAAGAGCTTGTTTTTGCTTGTGTTATTACAGGAGTTACTTTTAGACTTTAGGTATTATCTGAGACTTAAATGGGACTGCTAACCATAGCTAAAAACTTGCAGTACAGCGGCTGAAAGGGGAAGAAGGCTAAGAAAAATACCGAATCTACAGGAAGATGCCTAAAAGCTCCTTCTGTGTCGAATCGTGTGTCTCCTTGGATTTAGTACTAAAAGCAACTGTGTAAGTGATCTATGATGATGTTCCTGAAAATGAGTAACAGAAATGCTTCCACAACTGAGTGTGGCAATTAGATTAAGCAAATCAGTATTAGCCAACTTCATGTGTCTTCACGGGTAACAGGGGTTCACCAGCTCACAAGACCTGCTGTGGGCAGACAACGTTTTCTGGACACAGTGGTACAGATGCAAGCACTTACACTCCAGACCTCCTATCTTGCCTCCCAGTACAGTTCTACTATTCTCATGTCCCCTTACTAAGGTTAGTGGCTGATAGGTTAGGGACCTTTCGGGGGACCTGCTTATAGGTCACCCTCCACATCAGCCACCTGTAACAGATGGGTTGGGATGGGCATTTATGGTCAAACTGGAGTCAAATGCCCTTAACTAAACTGGTTAAGTTTCCATCCATATATTTCACAATATACAGGACACTGTAATGAAGCAGGACAGGCTTCGATCAGAAAAAAGGCAAGAATTTTGGAAAAAAAAAAAAAAGCTTCCTGGCAGTAAAACTTGGAATGGCGAATGGCATTTCTATTGCGGTAGAAGCCCTTCCACTTCAGCATTCTTGGTTCTTACACAAGGTCAATCTTTTGTTTTCCATTGCTTTCTGTTGTGTTTATACACAAAGTTTTTGCCAATGCTTCAGTTTCCAGTTGTCTTTCAAGATGCAGAAATGGAACAAGTGCTTTCTTGATTCACCCCCTTAAAACTACAACAGAAACAAATCTGACCCAGTAATTTCAAAGCCTGAGCCCAGTTCCTCCATCCTCAGTCTTATTCACTGCTGTGTCCTACAATCTCCTTTTTAAATCTCATTTTTTCACTACCATCCAGGTAATGGATTAAGAATTTTATTCTGTAGTCACTGTTTTTCACAGATGAATCAACATCCCAGCAAGCTTTACATGAAAAGGTCTGCCCTTTACCTAGGAACCTAGGTGATCCAGTGCCTCTTGAGGATGTTTAATTCGTAAGTGTTTGAAAAGGAAAAGTCAGTTTTCCTACCCAAGAATAATTTTAGTTCTTTTTCCTCTATGTAAAGGAGAAAGCAGAAAAAGCAAAGAGGAAAATGGATGAAAGCTCCCTTACATGTCACTAAATAAGATCACCAAATCTAATAAAGTCAAATTGCACATAAAGTGACCCTGACTTATGAAATTAGTAATGTCTGACTGTTATTAAGAGGCAAATCCAGATATAAAGCTGTAGCTCATTATCTTTCATAATCAATTCTATTACCTTCATTGACCCTAGATGCAAATGACTGGAGAAAAAGGTTGCACACAGAAAATAAAATATACCAAGCAAAATAAGACAGATTAAAATGTAAAAATATGTGGATGTTGGTGTTAAAACTAAGGGTTAGCCTCACCTTAGCTTGCTATTCATATTCACATAAACAGAGTAGTTTAATTTCTTCCCAGGGAAGGGGGAATATCAATTGACTTGAAGATGTCTGTGTAATGAAGGAACCAGTGCTGTGAATACTAGAATGGAGAGAATTCTTCAGGCTGATTTTCCCATCTAGATGGCACTGTAGAGATTTCTAACTTCTTCCACAGAGGTCTGTGGAATATTTGTTTTTGACTTCAGCTGCCAATTAGGCCCTGAAGGGGTCTAAGAAAGGTTACTTTTTCCAGGCCCCAAAATATTAATCTCTGTCCTGGCCAAATTCCAGGTGGTGATTACATTCTGCTGCCCTAATTTCTCCCCAGAGGCTCACTGAGCTCCAGCATCAGTTTTGATGTGTATTGTCACTGAATAACCAGGTCTTGTTGAAAGGTTATTGTTACCTTTCTGCTCCTTACTTCCTAATATATCTGCTTTGCCTTATCACTCGTAGCTTGTCTGAACAAGGACAGAATTGCTTAGTTCTGGGTTACAGATTTTATTGAAATGAAGGAATATGTATAGTGCTATAGTGATAATACCACCACTGTATTACTTTTACTCTGAAAACATGTATGCAGTCTGGGCTGGCTATAAAAAAAAAAAAAAAAAAAAAAAAAANAAAAAAAAAAAAAAAAAAAAAAAAGTTGTTTTCCCCTCCATACACTCATTCAATTGTATTTTTGTGAAATATCATATCATGCTAATCTTAAAAAATAAAAGCCAAGAATATAATCCACAACTACAAGGTATCTGAATATATTTAAAAAAATCAATTGTCAATTTGCTTTTAAAGCAACACACTGCTTTAACTATAAACTATATTATTAAAGCAATAGTTTATTAACTTCATATAGACACATATAGGCATACGACCTAACCATTTTTAAAATTACTTGGCACATCACTGCTAGCTGAATTCATTTAATCCTACTTACTATTAATCTGAAATTCAAGATTTCCCAAAAAATCATTAACTACAAAAGTGAAGCAGCTTGGGTGTAACTGCTGATTTCACTAGCCCTATGAAACAGAAAGGCCTGGCCTCTGTATAGTTGCTTATCAAGTAATTTAACCTAATCAGAAACATCAGCACTGAAATCACTATCTATAAGTACATTCATTTAAAATAGAAGCTACAGTCCCCTTCCTTTGTTACAGTCCCAAATAAAATTGCAGTAAGGGTAGCCTGGTAGATGGGTTTTATGGAGAAGCCACGCAGCTTCGAGCTGTGTGGATGTGCATTGATTGCTTAGTTCCAGTACTAGGGGGTTAAGTGAGATGCTATCACAGTAATTTATTAGGAGAGATGGTGATGGCTTAGATTAAGCAGATTTGTACGTCTCTTCTAATTAAGGTTAGGTTCTTAAGAAGCTTTACTATCCCTTGGAGCTACATAGACTAAAATTAGTTCTGGTTCCATTTGAATTGTCACTAGGTTGGTCCATAATCCTGTGGTGACTGCAGCAGGGGACTGTTCTTCCCATGTTGTGCTTCCTGACAAGGAAGCACAGAGTCCCATGAAGCAAAGCCTAAGCACTATCTATTAATTAGAAACAAGTTGATCCTGCAAAACATTGTAATGGTCTCACAGTGACCCCTTGAAGACTGCACAATAAATGGGAAACTGGCAAAGAAGTCAGCTACTGGACAGTAAATATTATTACAGGTAGAGGACAAACCACAGCAGTAAATGGGCTGTGTACAGAGCATGGAGCTGCTTTCAGGCTGTGAGTGAAGCTATTTCATGGTTGCGTTTCGAGCCACATACATAACAACCTCCTAGCATCCTCATATGGTGCCTTATAGACAGTGCCAAAGGCACAAAGGATCACTTTGTGATGGATCACTTCCAGCTTCCCTCATTATGCCTCTGTTTACAGAGCAGACAAAACTTACAGAACTCACTGTCCCAAGATAATAACAGCAGAAACATAAATTAATTGCATAAGCTTTTAGCCAGGTTGAAGCTCAGATTCAGTCTTCCTTACAGATGTGCAGATCTAGAGCAGCTCTATTTAAATCAGTACACCTCAAAAGTGCAGAACAGTGAAATCAGACCCATACGTGAGTAACTGAACCTTCCTCGACAACACTCAGTATGTTAAAGCCTTTTGAGAAAAACAAGCCTTGAAACTTCAAGTTCTAAGTCAGTCTCCAGTTGCCTGAGATTAAGCAAATACTTTTCTTATAGACAGTAAATTACTGTTCATTACAGGATACCCTCTTCTAAATCATCTTATGCAACATCTCAACTGATACAGGAGTGCATGGGCCAACATTTGCCAGTAGGCCAGGTCTTACATTCCTGCTGTGTAGGGCAGTGTGCTGGGTACCACTGCATGCTATTCAGCAGCACACAGCAGGAATGATCTCTTAATCCGGTTCACCAAAACAATTTTATAAATATATTAGTATGAACAAGCCACAGGTTCCACACCTTGGGTACCTAACCAAGAAAAATCTCTCAGCGAACTTAGTGTCTCCAAGCCTTTAGCCATTAGTCTGCTGAGCAATGATGAAAAAAAGAAAAAAAAAATCACTTTGCTTGACAATGTTGATAAGCCTTTGTCATAGAGCATCTCTTGCTTTGACATTCCTTTTCTCTTAGGATTCACAGAATCACAGAGTGGTTGAGGTTGGAGGGGACCTCTAGAGATCATCTAGTCCAACCCTCCTGCTCCAGCAGGGACACCCAGAGCACGGGGCACAGGGTGGCAGCCAGGCAGGTTGGGAAGATCTCCAGAGAAGGAGCCTCCACAGCCTCTCTGGGCAGCCTGTACTAGGGCTGTCACCTGTATACTGAAGTTCTTCCTCATATAGCAGAGGCACTCTTGTGGGCTTTGATATAAAAGATTACACGCTGAGGTGCCTGCGTCCATTTTCCTGGAGAAAAATTCAGTTACCTCTAGCATGCCCAAATCTGTTTTCTATTGCAGCAGGCATGAGCAGTTCCTGCGTGACACTGGCCGAGGTCCTGTGGGCAAAAGGGAGCGCTTTGGAGGAAGAAGATATATGGGCACTCTTGTACCTGGCCACAGCACAGCTTCTTGAGGACCTTCACAAAGGTGGGATAAAAGCTGCCTTCTTACTTATAGTTTTCACCTTGGAAAACTAATTCTTGAGGGCATATTTTTTGTTTTGTTAGCTTTTTTTTGACCGAGACAAGAAGCATTGATGGGAATAATATCATATTTCTAAAAAAAAACCTGAGGAATCTTTTAGAGCTGTAGCTATAGCTACTGCCCCTGCTTGCAGATTTCTGTACCACAGAGATCTTCACACTGCAGCACTGTTAGTTTTTTCCCAAACTACATGTCAGAAATTAATTCATCTAAAGATAGCTATAGATGGCAGAACAGGACAGAAGAGCCCTTCTTAAAGCCCAAATAAGATATAACCTCACAAAGTCCAGTGAGGGCTAGAATCATACCCTTTATATATTGATAGTGAGAACAGGACAGACAAATTCACATGGCTCCTCATTTAGCTAGCAGAAACTTTCAGGAGTGACAATAATAATATAGTTATCATACTGGCTAGGGAAGTCAACATGCCAAATGCTACAACAGCACAAATGAGCAACCTGTCAGCTACATTTGGAGAACTGCTTATGACAATGAATAATTCTTTTGAGGGAGCAATGCATGAGATGTGTTCTTACCTCATAAATACATAAAATTAGAATATGATATACTGAAAACAAGCAAAAACAACAACTACTATAGCTGAAGGGAGAACCAGGTTTTTATGGGCTGGACCACTGTAATAGGGTTAAAAAACACCATGATTGAGTGATCATTTACAGGCACTAAGAATGCACTAAAGAATACAATCTATATATAACATCCCCACCCAGACAGATTGAGCTCAGATTAATCAAGGCTTATTAAATCAGTTACAGATGATAAACTTACCCTATGCTCTTCTGGTTTCCCAAAAGATTGGATGTATACTGAATGTAGATAAACAGCCAGCATTGTCTCTGCTGTACCAAAAAAAAAGTTTAGGGCATCATGATCAGAAGACAAAGAATAACACAAGAAGCAGAGAGGTAGAACCAAGGGGTTTGTAGGTCTGAATTAAATAGCCAGGTAAGGCTGGCAATCCCAGGTGAGGGCCATTAAGACTTACTAGTGCCATGAAGGCTCTAGCAGATTTAGGAGTCTACATTTACCCTTACAAGGGATTTTTGTTTCAAATATTCTTTTTCTTTTTTCAATGGAGGTGAGAGGCAGCTAGAAAGCTTGAATGTAAATAATGGTAAAATACAGCTGTTTATGGTGTTCAAAGAACTCATTCAAGGTTTGGTTTGGATAGTTTTTCTATTTTCCTTCTAGTAAAAATTTCACCAAAGTTCAGGGCAGTTAGAAGCAAAACACATACTAGGTCATAGCTCTGGGCCTTGTTTCTGTTGCTAGCTCAGTTATGCTGGTAGTCACTGTAGCCTCCTCTGCATCTGTTTCTTCATCTGTACAATGGGAACAAAAAGACAGGACTTCTTGGTAAAGTTACCCCGCTTTGCTAAATGAAATGAACTGAAAGAGAGATTTCTAAAGTGCAGGATCTTACTGACTATAAGCAGCACGTGGAAGAAAAAAATATCCCAAGGAGGAGATTTGTACCACAGTCATGCAATTTAACGGAAGCTAGCTTTAGCTCTTTTGCAAAGGCCAGCTTCAGAGTATTCATACTTCATTGGAAGGAGCATTATGCTTTTCTGACATTCTCTTGTGTTTTGTATGTAAAACAGTAGTAAATAAAGGTATATAAAAAGTAGCAAGTAAGTAGTAAGTAAATGTATATAAAAAGTAGTAAATACTACAAGTTGAGATTTTAATTTCACTCAAAATTGGCATATACAATGTGATTCGACCTCTTAAGCTTCAGAAGTCCACTGAAGTCAGTATATTGTTTCTGTGTGTGAAATGATGTGACAGAGGGAACAGCTCTTTGACCATCACTGAACACCAGGGGACAAACGCAGCCGCGCACAATGCACAGTGATTTCACTGACCCCTGAGTTTTCTCCAGAAAACTCAAGTGATAGATTTGGCTATGTGGTTGAGACCCCAACCGTCATTTTTTTCTCAGCACAGTCAATGCAACAGTAACAATTCCATGACCCTCTTTAACATTTTTCAGACCCCACCATCTGGGTGATTTGCCCATGGTCAGTGCTACTGTCTGCTGAAGGAGATCTGTCTTTCCAAAACCATGCATCTCAGTCAGAAGCCGTTCCTTTCAGTGCACCCGAATTGCTCCACGGACCAAGTAAAAACAAGCACACTGGACTAATAAAGGTGAGGCACACTTTAAAATAAATCATGCGAGTACCTTGTGAAGACAAGCTTGTGGGTTTCAAAGCAGCATACCAAGTGTCCACTACCACCAAACTCCATTTCTAATCACACTAAGCAAACTAAGCTACAGTTAGAAAATTTTATACATAATTTGAAGCCCACCATTAGATTAGAATGACTGTCAACCTCAACAATAACCTCAAACATAGTTCTCAGAGTCTGCAGGAAAGTGTTATTTGCAAAGGCCCACAGAAGAAAAATTGTATGAACATGAAATCTCACCAGCTATGGTCATATCCATCCCAGAAGCAGCAGGCCTGTACTGCAGAATCAGAGGGTGGAAACTCTCACAGTAAATCAGAAATCTGCTCAGCTTTTTTTTAAACCATTTAGTTTTTCTTTTCCCTGTCAAATGAGTCCCTCTGGCAAGACAGTAAGACAATAACCAAGCACTTAAAAGATTTAAATATTGCTAGGACCACATTCCTTTATCCAAGGAGAAAACATTGTAGTTTCAGACTCCCACAGGATTGAGCACTTCAGATGCTACGTGGAAACACAGAGCTTTGGAATAGAGAGCCCTTATTTCAGCAGTCCTCTCCCAGGACATACTCCCTGTCAGTCCCCTTAGCAGGGTTACTGGTTTAATCCCCAAAGGGCTTCAAAACTGAGAGAGCAGTTCAACTTTTCTTTTCCTACTCATGACTTCCTTGCAGAAGGCAGACTAGCCTAGCCCCTTACACTGAGCAATGTCCTTTCTATGCTATGTAATCCATGTATGAAGAGTCCTTATTTTACTCTTAGGTATGTTCTGTCTAGTCTTTTTAAAACTTTTTTTCTTAAAAAAATCAGTTTGGCTCCTGTCATTTTGTGGCTACAGACTGTCTCAGTCTCTCTAGCAAGAGAAGCTTTTCTGTAACTACTGTGTACTTCATAAAGGGCTTCCTTTTCTGTTTTGACAGATGTTGGTGTATTCCTTAGGAATGACCTGCTACTGGTCAGCAGACTATCAGGTTCCTCCAAACCAGGCCAGTAACATGAGTGTTTTTGTTTTCTTTTACTCTGCTTCATACCAGTAGTTTCAAAGATTGAAAGGTATAATCTGAAGTCTCAATAAGAGGGTTTCTGCATTTGGACCATTAGATAGAACACCACTAGTGGGAAATCTTGTGTCACAGTGAAAGAAATCTTATATTCTGTGGAAACTCTATCATTGTCTCTGCTAATTGCAGTTTTCTCGATTTCAGCCATTCAGTATTTCTTGATACTCAGACATTCATAGATTTGTGGCATGTATTTTGCTTCATCTGTATATCCATGCCTTGGATTGCCCATTTCTGATTCGGAAATCACTATTTTCTAGTAGATATCTCCTCCCTTTCATGGGTTTACACGGTCCAAGGGAGAATAAGCTAAATGATTATTAAAAATGTATCTGGTATCTAGGCCAACAGCTGGTGTAATTCCTCAATTTTTTGAGGCTAGCTCTAAAACACGTCTTGCTTGCATGAATCTCTAAGATGCACAGTCTTAGCAAAGCTGCGTTGCAGCCTGAGCTGATGGCTACTGCCAAGAAGCCCCGTACACAGGCTGAGAAGTCTCTGCATGCACCAGTTCTTTTCAAGGCCACCCTCCATCCTAGGAGAGGCTCCATTCACTCCTGCTTTGCTGCCTGTGTGGAACCTTCCCAAAGCATATGGAAGTCAGAGCCCATCTCCCACACGGTGCGAAAGATTTCCGAAATTCCTATTTACACCGGACTTGAGACCAGTGAGATGTTATTTAACTCTACCTACATGTTGACTCAGTCCCTCCAGCTGAGTGACCAACTACATAATCTCTTGCTGACCCTGTGTGAAGATCTGCCACATAGAAGACTTCCCCCTGAATCAATTCTGGAAGCATGTGAAGCACATCAGAAGGAATCCTACTCCTTACCAGCAAATGTCTACATAAAGAAAATGGTCCAGCTTGTGCTTGGAAGTGTCAGTGAGGTAGGTACTACTCTTACACTCTAAATATCTCCTTTTCTTTGGTAAAAGAGATGAATAGCAACTTGTTATACAAGTGAGCAGTTGCCTAGAATTAATACTTGTGTCAAGTAAGGAAATGAGATTTGATTATAATCTAAGCAGCAAATTGCATGGGCCTGTGAAAAACAAATGAGATAAGAAGAAGCCATCTGAGACTATGCTTGCACTTCCAGGAAATGATAACAACCCAGCTTTTGCACTCACAGTATCTTCATTCTCTTAGTTAATCCTTAAACAACTATAACCTTTAAAGAGACTTCATGATAGCCATTTTGTTAATGTGAGAAGATTAACTTGCTTGTATCAAGCAAACCAGCAGCCTTTGACAAGCTGAGGGCAAGGATCACTTCAGTATAAGGGTCTGAAGTTCACATACCATATGACATTGACTTGCAGTACCACTGGCTTCTAGGTAGAACGGGCAGTCACTGAAGACAGCGCAGCCTCTCAGCTCAACAGAAGTCATGTGATAAGGAAAAGACTGCACGAAAAAACATCGGCCACCTCAGCGTCGTCCTCCCGGATGAATTTTCACACAGGTAGGGAACGACTTCTAATCTGAACTGTCTAATAAAGCGGCAAAGGTCCCTTTCTGAGGCTTCCCCAAGCCAGGTGAGTTGTTTAATTTCACATTGTGACAATTATATGTAGTGCTGAATATGACATTTACTGCTTTACATAGAAATGACTTCACAATGCAAAACCTTTGAGGCAACTCAACAAGATTTCTGTTCCTTATTTCCTCAAAGGACATCAGTGAGAAGCTGTACAGCAGTAATGAATCAGCTGGCACATTTGATTCTTAGAGCAGTTTGCATAAAAACTGTTTGTATAAAACAAAATTGTTTTTGTCCTTTGTGTACCCAAGTGTATTTTCAAAGGTAAAAAGTGGCTCCTGTGAAATTATGCTGTTGCCATTTAAAGATCATATATTCATCCTTCATACTTGATTATTCCAGCAAAAATCAGTGATTTCTCTTGGATATTTAGTTCTATTTCTCTATTCAAAAGATGCTTTATAAATTCAATCTTGATTACTGGAGTCATTTTGAAATACAAGGCCAAACCCTGACCACTATGTAAACTAAGCAGCCTACACTAATTTCATATTTCAGTTAGGTAAGATAAAGATTTTATTAGCCTTCACATGGATTTTCTAATTGTAACTAAATATGGACTTCAGGTTGGTTCAGGTAAATTATTTTCTCTAGGTCTCTATATTGCGATGTACACTTCAAGAAAAATCTCAGTGGGAGGGTAGTTGACCCCTGGCCCAGGTCCTGCAGACTTTTTTTGGACTTAGTCAACATTAGGTACACAAGCAATCCAATCTCTGTCCAGCAAATCACATATATGTTTTAGTAACTTCAGCTGGAATTGCACACACGCTTGGAACATTTCAATGCTCCTATGGCCTGTGGAACATTTCTGTTAAGTACTGTTGGTCATAAGAAAAGGAGCTTCTTCTGAACATATACAGAGAAAGCAACTCTCAAGCAGTACTGGCTCAGCCCCTCACTCGGAGATAGAGCTTGCAGATTCACACTGGTGTAAGCTGGTGAAAACTTGGCTGCTGCCGAAAGGGGTAGTCCCACATTCAGCTGCTTGTTGACCAGCATTTCCGCCCTTTCCCTTGCATTGGTCTTAGCAAGTATGTATGTAGGGAGGTCTCTATCCTTTGTAGGGATTCACATCACATGATTTATGCTTGCTTAAAGGCTCTAGTGAATCAGTTTGTTGATTATATACACAAGGAAGTGTGATTTTCTGAACCATACATTTCTAGGTTGCACACAGTAAATTTGGGCTGCAACAGAAATGTGTACTTTGTAATGATTTAGGAAGATGCCTTTCACAGCAATTTCTGCAGTTGAATCAAGTAGTGGATTGTGTCTCGGCACCGTGTAACAAGCACTGAAAAAGAATACTTGCAGCTCAAGGTTTCAGTTCTCAGAATATACATTTCTAAGGTATTTACATTTTGTAGCCCTTCATCTGGGCTGGTAAAATACAATTAATATATTGGACTCCCTTCATTTGGAATGGTCAATGAGAGCTATGAGAACTAGTTGGGTCAGAATAAGATTATGAGCAGGCAGAGGTAGTAGAATGAACTTACCAAGCTTTCCTGGGTCTTTGCAGAATTGAAGTTAGGGTCTGAAGACATAGCAACATGAACTAAATAAAAGCTAGGCATTTAAAACAAAAGTCTGTGATTTACTGTTTCCATTTTGTTTCCAGACAAAGGATCCAGATTAATGAATTACAGTCAGTCAACAGAAGATTACAGACAGTTCTCTGTGGACTATAGTGACTCGAATAGTATTTCAGAAAGTACATCTTTGATACTCTCCAACCAGGGACACAGAAGAGGTAAGATCTTCCAGAAAAATAGTGGTCATAAATGATCAACTCAACTCAGTATTTTGTCACCTGAAATGTGAGACTACCAGCACATGGTCATGCGGTAGATACTCCCAGGCTTATGTCACTAGGGAGGTGTATTTGTGTGATGCTGTGGAGAAGAAAGAGCCTTTCATATTGGAATATAGAGGTGAATCTTAACTATCCCTCAACATTTGCATTATCTCACAGAATCATGTTTTGTCACTATCAAATTAACGACGAACTAAAAGAGCTTGTCTGCTGCAGCACCATCTACAGCTTGAAAAAAAAATTGTTATTAATTCTTGATAGTTACATATTTGATATGCAGTTTTCTGCATATTTTACTAATGTAAATATGTTTTCTGTATATTTTACTAATGTAAATGTAGATTCCCTAGGTTTTAAAATTTTAGTTGGTAGATGTTATACTGGAATTCAATGAGGTATTTTTGTGCTGGAATTCAGAGTGAGGTGTTAGGATGCAGTTCATGAACACTTTTTTTCTGGAAAGATGTTAGTCTAACTGATTCCTTCCCCAGCAGCTCAACTTACTATCTCTATAGTTTTGCCTATGTAAAATTTTGACAGGCAATTATTTAGACATGATCAATGAAAAGATCCAAGTAAAGAAAAATTTAAGTCCCTTCCTCCTCCTTTAAAGGCTTTAAAACAACTTTCCAGCTATAAAAAAATGTCCATGGAACTACATCTTGAGTAACTACTTCTGGTTACACCTCTAAGCTTCAGCTTTTGCACATTTAGAGCAAGCAATGCCTATCCCTTCTCTAGCAGCAGAGCTCACTGAAGGTAAAAAAAAAATATTCAAGTCTGATTTGCTGGTGATTCAAAAAAATCCCTATATTTAATATTTTTTCTTTCTAGATTTTTATGATGTAGAAACTTTCACAAAATAGTTAAGTACCAAACAATTCACGGAATATTTACAGTTTTCATTTCAGTGATTTTATATCCTACTCTGGTTAATTGGGGAAATCACATGACATTTTTTCTTGATTTTATGCCTGGAAACAGAAGAACAAGGAGCATTAAATATAGCTTCTGAAGAGCAAAAGCTTTTTCACAACCCCCACTTATGTGTGGAAATAACAGATAGTCTACATATGTAGCTACTCTCCCACCTTCGTTCTTGTGAGGAGGGAATAACTACAGAACTGGGAGTGCTGCTGCTCTAGCATTCACTTAGCCCTACTAAGCAGTCATTTATGATGCCCAAAGAAACATGTGAGAGAGCAAATAGCCAGTCAGAATTTTCTCCTTGTTGTAATGGGCCCGGGGCGTAATGCCAAGCGCTGCTACTGCTGCTTCAGTTGTGCCATTTCTCTTCCTTGCTTCAGGCCGAGTCCCACCGACGCACAGGTCATGGGATCCCACCCTCAGTGGGTCAAGGACACAAAGTAGCTACAAACTCTTCATAAACAGGTAATTGAAATGTGCATGCCTAAAAGAAGGAAACTTTTTTTATTACCTAGTGAGCATCAGAGATGTAGCAATGACATGTTATTATGGGAAAATGCCTGGATCATCTTCCAAATGTGTCACCTATTGTCATAGCAGACACTGTTTATGCAGAGCTAGAGAGCACCTAGACTCCGTTTGGCCCCAAGCGAAATTGTCCTAGTGCTTCAGTGAGGGAAATGGAGCCTGGGCCATCAACAGTCCGTTCAAAACACGTGCACCAAAGGCTTCCATCTTCACTCTCTTATCACCGTGTCCTGCCAGATGTCATGGCCCTACAAAGAGCTGGCACAGCTATCATGTAGCTGTCCCCTGCATGTTCCAGTCAAAATCAGACTGGTGAACGCAGCTCACCTGGCTCACTGTGACGGCAACAACTGAAAAGCACCGCTACAGGCAGCGTGGGAGGGAAACATCGGAGCACACCATTTCCATCGAGGGGGAGTGATAAGAATGTATGGACTGCCTTTATGGGCAGGGCAATTTGCAGAGTCCCTATTTGTCTACATTCAAACTTTGGGTCAGGGTCTGCATCTTGTATTGCTGTTTTACTAGCTGAGACATGACTTATTCTGGAGTCCTTCTGGCAGACTATGTACATAATCCATAAGATTCATTTCCATCTTAGTGCTTAAACTGATTTGTCTCAACCATTCCCAGTCCCAAACCACTAGTTTAACCAGGGACACAAGCAGTAAAACACCCTGGTCTGTCGCGAGGATTAGCCTCATTTCAGCCACGGAAGCCTAAGAGCAGCCCTGGACACAGACAAGGGGAACTCTGACTCACACAAGTGATGCCAACTCCTTCGCAAAAGCCAGGTAAACTGCACTCCTGCCAAAGAAAAAAGCTGCCTAGAGTTGTAGCACAGTGCAGCTGAAATCGTACCTGTTTCCAAACTGAGATGAAATCTTAAGTACTGTTAGCCTCTAGGCATCACAGAGGCCAGAATCGCACAGATAAGCATCACGTAATCCCCAGAGACATCCCATTTAAATGAGTTCCTGACCCAGTTAAACAGGAGTTTCTTCTTTTAACCATGACATGAGTAATTCAGGCCCACAGGAAGTGCTTCATTTAGATCAATTCCCAATTAAATGTGTCCCGTGAACTGTTTGAACTTCCTGATGAGGTGGCCACCATGATCTGAGCCACGAGAGATACCACAGTATACCTTGAAAATTCTCAAAAGAAAAAACTGCCAGCAGAAGGCAGGACCAAAGCAGCTATTCTGAAGAAATAACTGTCTATCACAGAAATACACAAATATGCTTATATAGATATATACTTACATACATACATATATGTGTGTATGTGTGTGTGTGTGTGTGTATAGACATATATATAATCATCCCAGAGCTGGCATTGCTACCAGTAAGAAAATTTTTTTTTATTACTTTATCATGGGGAAGAAAGTCTTCTTAATATAGAACCTTGCATTTTCAGTTCATAATATTTTTATACCCACAAAAGTCACTTTAAATCAATTTAGGCATGTTTCTTACTAAAAAATCCTTCTGTGGTTACATTCATGGAAACAGAGATCCTTACATATATTTACAGACAAGGGAAGACAAACTACTCCTAGAAGTTAACTTTGTTAACTTCCTAGTAACTTTTGAAACTCCCTGAAAGAATTTCCTGAAGCAACTTGTCAACATGCACAAGAGAAGGATGAAACTTTAGGATAACAAAAAAGCTTCTTTGTGAATTTGCAATTTCTTAAAAATGCAAGTAACTAAAATCCATGTCAAAAAAACCTTTCTGTCTCTACTATATGATCATTATTTCCTCACTGGTGAGTATCTATTGTATTATAAGTTCATTTTAAGCATACATTTGTTTGTTCATTTGGAAAATACCATAACTTAATGGGTTGAAAGTACAGTGAAAACAGTTTTCTGAACTGTGCTCTCACACTAATCTTCCTCTTAACTAAATTGAAAATTCTCTCAGCTCTCTAAGATACTAATTTATTCTAACAAATTAATATTCAGTTGATTTAGATGTTGTTTTGGACACATAACTGGACATATAGCTCATATGACATCTCCTCTGCAGGTCAGTCAGTGCTGTAGAAGAAATCCCTAGTGCAGCTCAAAAGACCAGCAAACACAACCTGCTGAGTTTGGGCTCCACCTTCTCTGTGTCTACAAAGGACTACACAGCAGCAGCTGCTGCATCACAAAAATGTTTGTTCCAAAAGAAGGAGAAGGTAACTAATGAAAAATGTATAAGCTGACTTCAAAATGTAAATATCTCTAATGAAAAACTTCTCACCCAGTTATCAGCCACCAGTGACGTGCATAGTGGCTGTGGAGTCACGTCATTAGATGGGTCTCCTAAAATGACAGATTCCAAATCAGGAACAAGCCAGTTGTGATAAACAGCTCAGAACTGAAGGCAATGAAAGCTCTTGTACATACAGAATGAGCGAGAACTTAGGATTGAACCCTCTATGACCTACACGTGCAATTTCTGCAAGCAGCAAACACCATGAGGAGTATTTTGAGCAAATACCTTGACAGGAACTTCAGCACAGCAAAGAAAGTTAGAGAGAGCCTGAACCCAAACCCTTGCTTGTCAATGATGATCAAAGGTCTTACATTTGTTTTACAGTGTGTATGCCACGATAGAAAGCATAGGGTGTGAGTGTGCCAAACCAGTGGTTCACCTACGGGTCTATTTTTGGCTGCTGAGTCATTGAAGGACATTTTTGTGGTTTTCCTCTATGTTAAATGGGAAGGGAAAACGCTTCTTTGGCAGCCAGATCACAACAACACAATCACAGATAACTCTACTGTGCAGCTGTCCCTGGCATGCCCTCTCCTGTGGAAGACAGAAGTGCCAGGTTTCAGGCTGGTGAGCACTTTCACCTGTGCCAAGTTCACAAGCTCACATGCACAGACACACACAGACCTTTTTGATATTTTATCTAGGTTGCTTTTGTTTGCGTAATACTGCTGCAAACAGTCCTACCAATCATACTTCTGTGGAGTGAGGAAAACCGCTTCTATTTTAGTTTCTGTTTTCCATGGCATTTTTTTTTTATGGCAGTTTTGCTCTTCAAACACTCTCCCTCCCCAGTTTCAGCCAACTGAATCATACTTGCATGCTGCCTTGCTGCTGCTCTCATTATCACTTCCGTATTTCTCATCAATGCTCCTCTACATTCTCCAGTATTCACATTCTCTCCGGTCTCAAGACTGAGCACTGGCAGAACTTTGAAGACCAAGAGGTTCAGTTAGATATTCTGAACCAACATTTTCAGATATAGATTTCGTGTTGAAGTTTTTCATTGGAATAATTAGCTTCCTCAAAAGGAGTCCAACAACTGTTAAAAGAAAGTGTATTGTGTGTGAGAGAGAAGAACTAAGACACAACAGGGCAAACAGTGAGTTCTTTGCTGTTATTTTTAATATGGCACTACTAGGATCATCAGTTATTCACCAGGTCCCAGTTGTGCTAGGTTCTGTATGGCACAGGAAAGTTTTTATGCTTCTTTGGCCACTCCTCTGGACCAGTTGTTTCTAACATGAAGCAACTCTACATCTATAGTTCTTTAATGCTATACAAAATGCTGTAATGGGTGATTTCTAAGCCCCCTCCTCCTCTTCTGATGACCCTGTGCTAGGGACCATACGGAAGGTGGCACAGACTTGCTCTGTTTTACTCCCACATGGAAGAAATCCTCAGAATATATTTTAGGACTTCCTAATTCCTCTTTATGACATTGGGGGAATCATAGACAAATGCTGCAGGAGACAGGCTTTGGACCTTATTATCTGAAGTCAGAGAAAGTTCATTATCAAAGCAGGGGTTTATATGTAAAAGAGAATATATGAGAGGTGTGATAGGATCCTCCAGGGAAAATTCCTAGGAATTCCTAGGAAATCCCTAGGGAAATCCCTATGGGAAAGGACTTTTCCTCAGCATAGCTGAGGATGGATGCTGCTATGGATGGAGGACAGGTACCCTGCTATGGGTAAAGTTACAGTTGATTTTTACTAGTGGTGTCTGTGTCATCAAGTTTCATTTTCTGCTGTGCTCATCCATCATTTGATGCTTTTATTCCTTCTCTAAAAAGAAAACATGTCCCTTCTGTTCGAGAGCCTGCTGTAATGATGTAACCCCTGCTTCCCACCCCCTGCTTCAGCACAGGCTGATGTAGCGCAGAGGAAGGCGGCTGCATCCAGCAGAGACCTGAGTTCTCCAGAATCCAGACAAACGCCCGGTGCAGCCGCAGCTGCCGGCCCCGCGGCGGCAGCGCCCGGGAGCGGCCTCTGCCTGGCCCAGGCCGCAGTTAGGGAGCAGGGAGGAAGGCGACCTGTGGTGTCAGCGCCGCTTTCTGACACGTCCACCTACGGGTTTTAGATCCTTGAGCCAGACTGCAACGACCGCAGCACAGAGGGGAACAGTAACAATCTGCAAGTGGTAAGATGAGGCAGGGGAGTAAAGGTTTACAGAGGACAGGGCCTTTGAGATTCTTCTACAATGCTTTTTTTTTTTTAATTTTGCCTTTTTATCACATCAGAAACTTCACTATTTTGCTGTACTCTGTTCTGCAACTGCCAGAGCCTTGTCTTCAAATTATTACTGCTCAAAATAGCAAGCTCTTCTTTATATTGTGTCTTCCTGACATTTCTAACTCATGCTTCTGGCTTCTTTGAGAAGGTCTAGCTAAGATTGCCTTTAATCATTCAGTATTCACTGACATTTAACAATTCTGATATGTGACAGAATATCAGTGATTGGCTGCATGGTGTTCATCATTTTGGTGAATTTTAGAAAGTTTCCTGTGCTGGATGTCTGCACCTAAAAATTGTTTGGTGCTTCAAGATTTCTGTAGCGTGAAAAGGAAGACAGTGCCCTGTAACATTTAGAACACAGAATCTTTTTCTGCTCACAGCTTTGTCACCAACTTACTGTGGTACATGGGAGAGCTACACGTTCTGCGCATCAAACCATCTACTGGCTGGGGGACTAGGCTTAGCGTAACATTAAACCAGAGCCAGCAAGTCCTGGGGAAGGCAAGCTAAATGATATTCTCCTCAGGAATGGATGTTTATTAAATCTCTAAATCTCATCCCCACAGTTTTCAGGTCCAGAATTTATTATCTTATCTAGTGAACCACCAGTGACCTTACAGCTACCTGGATCAATTGTGGTAAGTAAGATTATTAAGAATTTAGAACTAATTTAGTGATCTTCCCACCCCAGGCTTCCTGTCACGTCCTCCTTGCAAGCCAATCATTTAATTCTCAGTACTACATAGCTATCTGTGTTGCTGAGATCAGCGTGAAAAATAGTTTAATTTATCCTTTTCAGCTAAGAATGCTCATTTCAGCAAGACTTTTGAGAATAAGATTATGCAGCAAATATGCAAAGTGACATCTAGTGCCAATGTATCATACTCCAGTTTACAGCCATATCCTCTACTCTTTAAAAAAGTCAAGTAGAAAGTTAATAGCAAACAGCAACTGATATTATGCTAAAGAAAATCTGGAAATACCCTTAAACCTAGAATGACCCTGGTGATGGTAAAATCTGAGAATACTGACCATGGAAATGGAAACATTTGGGACATCATTTTACGTTAAGGGAGGCAAGGAACAAAACAGTGTTGTGAACAGTCCCAGCAGGTTGTGTAGGGGCAGGAAGTTTGCGGATCTCAGTAAAAAATGCTGTGGAACTTCTCCTTGAACGTGGCACTCATTCCTCGCTCTTTGTTGCATGTTCTTAGACTAAAAAAGGGAAATCCTATTTGTCCCAAAGGGATCTCAACGTGATTCTGCTCAACGGGCAGTGCCTTGAAGTGAAATGTGACATCAAGTCTAAGGCGAGAGATGTTTTCAACACGGTGGTGGCGTATGCAAACTTAGTGGAACATTTCTACTTTGGCTTGGCTTATCTAAAAGGTACTGAGACACAGCTAACTAATGCATGTCTTCTGACAGCACCTCTGCAGTCACTTTATTAATGAATTTCTGTAAGATCCTGATCCTCAGATGGAAAGAGATCCATAGCACACAAGGTGCATTGGTGTAAACTGTCCCACAGTGATGTAAAGCATGTCCACCCTGGGACCATGTACCAGCAAACCAGCACGGCCACGCTGCTACCAGCTGACAGTCCCATGCAGAAAAGGCTCTGCCCGGCTTTGCACTGAAATAATACCAGGTCCTGCTGTCCCAGCAGAAATTCTGGGAAGTGCTGCTGTGCAGCAGACTGCCTTTGCTGTCTTTGTCATCTGCAAGTCACACATCTCCCTGCCCCTTTTAGATGGCAAACACTTCCAAGGCACCTGGAGGAAGCACATGTCATGTATAGGGCACAAGAATTGTCATGGGGTGCAGAATCTTAGTGGTAACCTGAATGTAAGTCCCTTGAATCTTTCCATATATGGCACTCCCATCCAGCATCGAACAATAATCCTAAATTGCACACTAAACTTTATCCTAAATTCTCTGTCAAAGAGCAAGAAGTTAGCCCAAGACACAAGGATCTCAACTGACATCCATGATCTATTATTGCTTTATTGCTAGTGATGCACGGAATATATGTAGCAGAACTTGGAGCTATGTTCCAAGTTCTTTGAGCTGAAGTATCTCCAGACTTATCACAGAACCCACAATTCTCATTTCAGGTAAAGAGTTCTTCTTTTTGGATGATGAGACCAAACTCTATAAAGTGGCCCCAGAAGGCTGGAATGACCAACCCAAGAAGAAAACCTCCATCATTAATTTCACGCTCTTTCTAAGAATAAAATTCTTTGTCAACCACTTTAATGTTATCCAGTAAGTGCTTTTTTTTTCTTCTGACACCAGGAAAACAGTAGCATTCATGCTGAGTATTCAGGGCTCCTGCCATCTTCCTAAACTTCCTTGTGTTCCAGGCACAGCTTGACAAGGCATCAGTTTTACCTGCAGCTTCGTAAAGACATTTTGGAAGAGCGACTATACTGTAATGATGAGACTGCCCTGAAACTTGGTGCTTTGGCTCTACAGGCAGAGCTTGGCAATTATGTTTCTGAGGTATTGATAAATAATAATTTTCAAGGATCTCTGTCACCACCTTTTGTAGCTTTTGCTTGTCATTCAGAGTTTAAAGAAGCACAGTGAATAACACATAACTTCAGCTAAATCAGCTGACGGTCAGCTCTAAATGCAAGGCGGCACTGCTGCCTGCAGGCCCCCTCTCTCCTCCTCTCGGCACGGGGGAGCGCTCTGTGCTCTAAGCACTGCGCTGACCACGGCTGCAGAGGCTGCATTTAGCTGCTGGACACTCTCTGCTGTTCCCCAGCTTCTCTTAGGAAATGTTGGCAGGGTGACTTCAGTATATGGGTCACCCTGAAAATGGAAATGAACTAACACGAAAAGTCAAAAAAGAACAAAGTAAAGGTTGTTTCTTTTTTCCCTGAAGATGCATGGAAAGAGCTATTTTCGTGTTGAGGACTATGTTCCAACAAGCCGAATAGAGAAAATGACCCTGGCAAATGTACAGCGAGAGTTGGCAAAGCTGCATCGCGTGAATCGTTCCCTCTTCGAGGATGAAGCCGAACTAGAATTTTTAAAGGTAACTCACCACATACCAACCAGGCTTTTTGTTTGTTTGTTTGTTTTTGTGGTAGCAAGTCCCTCTCTTTTTACTGTCTTCTACTAATTCCTCCTTGTTCAACACAAGATTTTAGATGTGGTAAGCTTTGGATATTCCACCAGAAATTAAAAATGTAATCTGCTGCACAGACTGTCAACCTCAATAGCCAGCATCACACTTAAATATTAGGCTTCCTTTCATAAATAGTTCATGCAAATATTCAGTATTCTGAGGGCTAATTCATATTTTTAGGATGCAACAGATGTGTTGTCTAGGTTCTAGAGGATTGTGAATACACTCATTTAATGTACTTGAGGCAATTGTAGAGCATGGCAATAACATCCTCTTGACATTTGAAACTATAGGAGCTATTCAGCCATTTTCTAAACAAGTAGTATTTGTTATTTGATTAAAAATATTTTTAAATCGTGGAAGGAAGGGAGGAGTTGTCTAAAATATTCGCTCATGTATCCTTACCTCTGGGGTGTCATGATGATATGGGATTTACCCTTCTCCCTCAAACTCTTTGTTTTTCCTACCATATGAAAAATGCCATGAATTAGAAAATGGATAAATACCAGTAACTACATTCTGCTGCAGTGAGACATACTTTTATTTATGGCATTATTCTAAGCTAGCTGCTTAATTACGATAGTTTATCATCTAACATCATCCCTTTGCAACTGAAGAAATAGACTGAAGTTTAGCCTTAATGACAGTCCCATCATGCATGGAAAATCCAGCAGCTTTGTTAGCACAGTATCTGTTTCAATGAGTAAGACTGTAGAAGGAGCCAATGCATCATACAATGTGAGAAAGATAGCCCCTATGGCAAGAACAGGCAAATTCCAAATACAAAAAAGATTTAAAAATTAAAGCAAAATTCAGCTAGTCATTATGGATGCCCCAAGTTTTGGGACCTGAAATTTTTACTTTGGATGCTTTCTGAAAAATGTATCTTCTTAAAGTGTTTTAATTTGGTTGCTAAAAATCTCCATTTGTGGTTGAAAATCTATTTTGAGTTCCTGCATTAGCTTCCAAAGGGGGAAAAAAAAAAAAAAAAAAAGGATTAGAGAAAGCTCTTATTGATCTGTAGATCACAAAAAAATGTCAGAAAATCATCCTCAAATTTGTTTGATAAAGTTTGGTAAAGGACTGTGGCATCTAAGTAGCTGCAGCTTCCTTGCTGTTTGGATTTCCAGTTTGTCATTGCTGTTGTGGAAAGGAAACCACAGGAGCCTGTAACAGTATCTGAGTACAGCTCATGCCAAAGTATTAGCCGTCTTGGCAACATCAGCATATTTGCTGTACCTCATGTTTTTGGGGGAAACAAACACAGTAAAGAAAATGGAAAGGAACAATGTTTAACATTAGTCAAG
Organism: Nothocercus julius; assembly: GCA_013398735.1. Classification (NCBI taxonomy): domain Eukaryota; kingdom Metazoa; phylum Chordata; class Aves; order Tinamiformes; family Tinamidae; genus Nothocercus; species Nothocercus julius. The sequence goes on from VZSV01000048.1 coordinate 4,333,100, forward strand.
CAGCATTAATTCTGCATGCATTTCTATTTGGAAATCTGAACAAGCGTTGAGTAACAGTAACACTGAACATTTTAGCACCACTATAATGTTTAGATCATTGTGCAAGAAAGTGAATAACCCTTTTATGTCTTCAAATGAGATGTTGGAGAAATGTTATTTCAACTTTACATATGTAAAATTAGTGCATGGAATGCACTAATGACACACCACAGTCAGGTAAGGCATTAGGTGAGGCAGCAGGGATGAAAATCTGATAAGAGCTTCCACAGGTTTCTAGAGAGAGTGAAAGAAGAATTTGTAGAGACACTCACAACAATTTCCCTTCCCATTTACATTTCCTCTCTTTGATTAATGCAAGGTAAACGCACTTTTTTTTCTACAAAGGTGACCCAACAGCTCCCTGAATATGGAGTGCTGTTCTATCGAGTGTCCCAAGAGAAGAAAACAGCAGGAGGGGACATCATCCTGGGAATCTGTGCCAAAGGCATCATTGTATATGAGGTGAAAAATCACACACGAATCGCCAGTTTAAGATTCCAGTGGCGGGAAACAGAGAGAATTTCAGCTCATGTGAGTTGGAAACACATTAATTTCTTTTCTCTTCTTAATACTTCATGCCCCATCTGCCTGTCCGCCTTATAAATACTTTGCAACCAGGGCCAGAATTTAGCTTGCTATACACAGACACATCCATATTGAAAACAGCCTCAAATCAAGACCATATCTGGATGTGGATCCTGAGAATTCGAATTCTTAGTGACGTTCAGTGCAGTGCATAGTGTTTTCCTCATATATATGTAGACTCATTCCTCTCTCCCCTATACTTACCTTTCTTTCCTCCTGTGTTTTCCTTTTTACAACAGGTCATGGGATCACATCTCTTCCTTTCCAGACCTCATTGTCCCAACCCCTTCTTCTCGTATGCTGGTGCCTGTTCAGAAGCCAGTATTTGTGACAAGTTTACAAGCCCTCTAAGCAGTCTCCTGCCATCAGACAATTGCCAGAGTGTTCTTCACTCCCAGACTGTTTTCTCCCCCAAAATAGCCCATTTGCCCTTTGAAGACATTTTCATTTTCATATTCAGTTGTTTTATACACTTCAACACAGGGGCCAAGTTTTGCCAAACCTATTTACCTGATCCCAATGCAGCCAATGTCCAAAGGCTTCTGACTTCAACACAGGGTAGTTACAATCAGACATTTCATGGCGGACACCTCACTCACAAATGTTGATTTTATGATATGCATTTACTGCACCCAAAAGGGCAGGCAGCCAGGCATAAATATATCCATACAAACCAACAGGATTGTACAGAAGAAACTTTCAGAGCCTCAGTATTATGACTGATGTGTTATTTGAAGCAAGCTCTGCATTTTTTTTTCCCTTCAGAGAAAAAAATTCATGATTGAAAGCAGTTTCAGTGGCAAGAAGCATACGTTCATTACGGACACGGCAAAGACTTGTAAATATTTACTGGACCTCTGTTCTGCCCAACACAAATTCAATGCACAGATGAATTCTAGGCAACTTCGGCAAGCTTCATCAGGTAAGTTATAAATGTACTTTTGTTATACAGGCCATAGGCCAATGTTAGGGTTTAAAAGGGAAAGGACCCCTTGAGAGAAGGGTTCAACCCTATGGTTCAATCCCAGACCAAAACCATTGAACCAAAGGCACATTGGTCACGCTGGACTACATAGGTTTTAGCTGCTCTCCTCTTCCGCTGTGTTTTGCCACCATTGCAGAAGTCCTGCCTATTACCTCCTTAGAGGTCAGATTTTTCATACTTTCTTGGCTGAGATGCTGCTTGACCCAGCACAATTACATTGCTTTTCTCACCAACAGTACTCAGCTTGCTCTATAAAGATAGGTGAGGATCACTGTGGGGAAAATGAGGGACAAGCTAAAGGAAATAATAACCTCAAATGACATAAATCTGCACCACTCAACTTCAGTGGAGCAACATGGGTTTCCATGGGCTGGAATAGAATCATGATCATTTGCACCCACTGAAGATTTGACACTGAGTCACAGCAGGAGAACAGAATCCAACTGTAAAGCCCGTCCACTGGGATCCTTCTTTCTTGTAGTAAAACTTTAAAATGGTTGTCAATGAAGTAATATAATGGGATATAGCATAGGATATATCATTTAAAGCTTGTTTTTTTTCACTGAAGTTCTTCCACAAAAAAAAAAAAAAAAAAAAAAAAAAAAAAAAAAAAAGTTCTCCTGCACAAATTTGTTCCATAATGTGCTACAATGACACTTACGTTTCAAGGCACCCTTTTTGTTACGGCTTCTATAGTTTCTAATAAAACTTAATGGAACTGTGATTTGCAGCTTACAAATGAGTCCTCATAGTGAATTTTATGGTTTTCTGAGCCACATTTGCTTGCAGTAATATTTCATGAAAGTCACTGCATTCTAGATGCAAGAGAACAAAATGACTGAGGGCTAGGACAATTATAACCCACATCCTGCTTACAAGTGCCTCACATCACTGAAAGCAGTCCGACTTTCACAAGTCATGTGGCTGCAGGTTCTGAGGTTCAGGGTATCCTGGAAAAACTGGCTTCCTGAAGGGAAGTGAAGGACCATTAGTCTGTCCTCAGAGACACCTGTGTAGGAGTGGTGGCCTGTGAAGGATAGGAAACCACCAACCTGGCTGATTCAGTCTCTGACAGACAAAACTTTCTCGACACACTGGATTTCTACACAATTACTTTTCAGGGATAGTCCACATTTAAATTATACAGGTCTCTACATTTTACCTGCCTTTATGGAAAGTGAATTTGGAGTATAACTTACAGAAATGAAATCTAAATACAGAACATACTTCCTTTAAAATAAAGGGAATGGAAACCAGACTCTCAAGCCAGGACTTAGATATCCTCAAGAATGCCAGAACAAATATATCTGTGACGTCAATCTTATTGCTGGCACATTATAAAGGTTAGACAGAAAGCAGCTTTGAACTTAAAAAAATGGGATAATATCACTGGATTTATCTGTTCTTCCTTCACCAATTTCTCTTCTTATTCAGAGGACAGTAAATTTATGGAAATAGACAAATCAAACTCTGCATATGCAGCTCAGCATGAACACCTTGCCCTGATTCAGAGACTGTCTCGATCAGAGAATGTGCTCTATGGGACGAACCTGGAAAACCTTTCTGCTGGGATGATGAGTAAATCTTGTGATAACCTCAGTGTGGAAATCAGCAACAGGACTAGAGAGAAAAGTAATCTCGGCAGGTAGGTTTGCTTTTTTCTGTAAACAATACTCGGCTGCACACTGCATCACTGCAAATTTCTTTGATAAGCTGTGAAGTGCCAGACATTTTTCTGCAGTATTTACCGCCACAGCAAAAAGCCCAGTCGGGACCAGGCCTCCGTTTGCCAACAACCATGCAAGCACAGGCAGGAAGCTAGCAATCTACCAGATAAGAAGTTGAAAAAAGAGTTGACATTTAAATTTGTACCAGACTCAGGAATGAACAACTTATTGGGATACAGAGAATGATAAAAACGGGGCAGAACAAAAGTGAAGTCTTTAAAGTGTGCCTTACTGTGTGCCTTCTCTGGAAGAGGCAGTTTGTACACCGAAAGCAGAGTGGAAGTTCCACAAGGCTATAAACGTCTGCATTCCCTGCTTGGCTCTGACAGACTGCTGGCAATGAGGGGTGCTGAAGGCCACTGCTGGTTTGTTATCGTAATGGTTCTCCATCCCCTCCTCTGCAGATCCACGTCAGGGCTATCTCAGTCAGAAATGCACATCAATCTGAATGGAAAGCAAAGGAGTTATGACTACCTCTCTATCCACTCAACTCAGAACACAAGCAGTGGTGAGTATAATAATCATGAAAGAAGATGGTACTCCTCCATATTTACTGCTTCACTGCCAGAAGACCAAAATATGATATATTTACAGATCAAAGCAAAAACCTTCCACTCCTAGTTCTGAGAATTAAGCCAGGACTTAGCAAGACAAGTTGTTCTCTTTCATTCTTCCTTTCCATCAGGATCAGTGCTTAAGGACTTGATGACAAAGTTTTTCAACTGGGATGTCTGATGTTCTTCAAAGAAGTAGTTCAGTACACCCAGAACTCTTGCATGGGCAGTATCCTAGTGCTTGGAGGTCACCACTTGGTTTACCACTGAGATCCTCAACTCATTAAATGATGCAGAAGACAAAACATATTCTAGCTCTCTCCTTTGTGCTTCTGTACTCATCACACAATAACTGAGATAAGAAAAGCTACACAATACAAAAGCCATCATCACCATTAGTGCTGATGAGATTATAATTACGGAGCCAAAAGGGCTCTGTAGATCCCTCAGAGACTAGGACAAAAGTTTTCAAAGGAAAATGTAAGAGATTTTGCATCCAAATTCCCCTCATTTTCAATGGATGCTAGGTGTCTAACTCTTCAAATAACCCATTCTCAACAAGATTAGATGTGTACTCTCCCAGAAATAACAGACAGATCCTGTGCAGCATGCTCTAGGTGATCCCTCTTGTGCAGGGAGGTGGGGCTAAATAATCTACAAAGGACCCTTCCAACCTCAATGATTCTGGGATTCTGAGACAGAACATAGGAGGTGCTCAAATTGCTACTGTGCTTTCTTGTTCTATGTATATTTTATCTAAAGAAAGCAAATTTCCAAATACTTGTTTTAGCTTCCATCTGAAATTAAATTCATTCAGGAGTAATGTTAATGTTGAAAATAAGGAAGAAATACTTTTTAAAGCCCCAGTTGTGCATGTTACATGAATCTCTTCTCTCCCTGCACTCATTTGTGTTTATTCTAGCTGTTTTGTTTCTGCAGCACCTGGATCACCAGTCATCCAAAGGGAACTTTTGCTAAGTGGTCTAGAAAGAGAAATCATTTGTGTCACCCTAAAACGTGACCCCAAGAATGGCTTTGGTAAGTAAGGAGCACAAATGTGATGTTTGTTGCCAGATGTTGCTGCTAACATTAATCATTGCCGATACAAGCTAAGGAACACTGTATTTTTCACCTTATTTATTCTTGTGTAATGAGACAACCAATCTTTGCAAAGGACTTAATGCAAAGTTCTGCTGCTGACCATCAGCATAGTTCAACATCAGATTTCAAAATGGTAGTGATCTGAGTGGAAAGTCTTGATTACAAATTCAACTATTTACCAGTGAAAAAGGTTCTTTTTTTCAATATGCAGAGTTTTATGAGATAGTACAGTGAAATTAAACTACTTTTCATTTTCTTGAGTACCTCTGACATAAGCATTACAGTTCTCCATGGTCCACCTTAAGGGTCCCAGACTACATGATGTAAAACAACGTCCTAACTTATCTAAAGAGGTTTTAGACTGTGTTCCTCCTGTGCTAGCACAATTTCTAAGGTCCTCAAGTCCACACAGTTTATGTTTCTTGTAGTAAAGTGGTTGGAATATTCTGAAGTCCCAACTCAGGAAAGTATTCTTATTGGAAAAAGCCAATATTTAAATACTAGTCACCAGCATGTTAAAATGAAAGTGTGAGTCTAAAGCTCTCCCAGACCAGGAGCTAGATGCCATGTAAATCAGAGCTCTCCATTCCCCAGACAACACATAAAATGTATGCTACTGGAATAAGAGGCTTTTGTTCTCCTAAGGCTCATCTTTCCTAATACTGCCAATGTCTCAGCCTTCTCAAACTATCTTGTTTTTTGCAGGTTTTGTAATTATTGGAGGAGAAAATGTAGGAAAATTAGACCTTGGTATCTTTATTGCTTCAATTATTCCTGGGGGACCTGCAGACAGAGCTGGAAATATCAAACCAGGTCACTATCCTCAGTTTTTAATTAGAATTAAAATGCTTTCATGTTTTAAAGTTAGCCATTTTGGGTTTATTTCCCTATTCTGATGTGTTTTGCCTTGTTTTTATACTTTTTTAAGGGGGACGACTCATATCTGTGAATAATATTAGTCTTGAGGGTGTTTCGTTTAATACTGCCGTAAAAATTATACAGAATTCTCCTGATGAAGTGGAACTTATCATCTCTCAACCCAAAGGTATAAAGTCAAATATCTTCACTGGCTGTGAAATACTAAGAGTTAACTTTAGACACTGGTATTTATTAGGCTTTGGGATGTAGTAGTACTTTCTTGGCCCTCACTGCTAGTTATAAAAAGCATAGGTTACTAGTGAGAACAGGCATCTTCTTGTGGGCATCATGTGAGTGCTGTTCTACACTCACTGTGAAAAAATCTGATACGTTATGGGCTTTATCCTGCACTACTGTACTCAACAGGAGTTTTGGCGTTGCTTTTTATGAGCTCCATAATACAACTTTCAAACACTGTTGTTGTCATAGTCCTCTGCAGTTATAAAGGAAATTCATTTCTCCACACTTACCATAGCAGTGCTCACTTTCACAATTACTAACTCACATGACAGATCCCAGATTTCACCACCAGTCTGTATGGGAAGTTATTTTTCCTCCAACACTGATATAATAATAAGTGCCTTCATTTTTTTTTTTTTATTTGACTTCAGCAATGTTTCATTTTGCAGATATTTATGAAGAAGGATTAAATGAAGAAAAGAGTCTATCAAGAGGGAACAGCACTAGTGGATCTGAGATCTCTTGTGTAGACAATGGGAGAAGAAAGATTCAAGATTGTCATACTGCTCCCTCCAAAGAACAGGACATAAACATAGATGAACTTGAGAAGGCCCTTTCCTGGAACTTAGCACCAAAATTGGGCCCCAGCATTCCATTTCTTTCAGTTCACAACCTAGACATGGAGGTAACAGAGATCTTGATGCTGTTTGTAACATTATACTCGACACAACACTTAACAATACGGTTGCTGTACTAAGAACAAAAAGTAACTGAGAAGGGAAAGAAGGATGAAAAAGTTGGGAGACAGTGCTTGTTAAATTAATTTTGAAGTGTCAAAATTATATCCATGTCCAGAATGTGTAAAAACAGAGGGGAAATGGTTCCACAGAATTTTACTAAAAATTCTCTTCCTTTTCCAGTGGAGCTACAAAATTTTGTTTTTATTTGGAGCTATGAAATGATTGTTTTCTTGTGAGCTCAAGGATCTCAACCAGTACTTTTTGTACTTGAGTCTCTACTACAAGACAGCCTCCCTATTTACTCTCAGCTTATGCATATTGAGACAAATTAGATTCTGAGGAACACTAGTGTAAGCTTAAAATAATGCCAGGATACTCCAGGCTTACACACAGTGCAGGATCAACCCCTTTATCTTTTTTTTTTTTTTTTTCTTCACTGCTGCGGTAACCTCATTAGTGTTTATATTCTTGAGACAGGAAGGTGACTCCTCGCACTTACCATCTCCAGCTGAAACCAACTCAAATGACACCTATACTGTGGAGCTTGTCAAAGAAGATGGGACTTTTGGAATCAGTGTGACTGCAAGTGTTACTGTTAACCTTTCAATGCGTCCTTCAAACTGTTACATGAACAGAAATGAATAGGGACCTGCATATATGTGCAACAATTACATGAAAAAAGCCATTGGCTAGAGCTTGTAGCATGGCATGGTTCAAAGCAGTCTTTGATTGATCAACAGAGAAAGGGTGAAGTGGTGGCTCTACTCATTCCCCACTTCTCACCAAAAGAGTTTTTTTAAGTGTGCTGACATAAAGATCACAGCACTACATGCTCCTCTCACCCTGACTTAGTTTGAGGCCAAGGCCTAGCACTGAAAGCAGGGTTTTCTCATGGAGGAAGACAGCCAGCGCCTCCAGAACATGCAGTGATGCAAAGAAACCCCCGGGAGGTGGTTGGTTTGGCTGCAACCTGCAAGCAGGGGCTGGCCGTCCCCTGCACGGCCCCTGAGCTGCAGCTGCAGGCACCGCGTTCCCGGCAGCCAGCACAGCACAAGCCGCCCCGGCTGCGAGGAACCAAGTTCAGCTCTATGGGCTCCAGCTATGCCAGGCCTCTTGTTCTGAGGGCCAGAGAAAGGGCTTGGGATAATTTTACTACTAATACAAGGAAAAAATGTTCTCCTTACATTCAGAGGACCAGAGAAGGCCACATTTGGAGAATATTTCTCTGTTCCGGCTATGGAGGTTGACTCTATCCCTACAGGCTGAGGGGTCTTTCCAGTCATTGTTGAAATGGAGTGGAAAGCAACAACCATTTCAGTGCTTGCAGAAGAAATGGATGGCTATTTTTTCATTTGGAATTGTCCAAGGGATGTAGATGGACAGAATTAGGTTCTTAGGTTAGTCTGCAATTCCCCTGTGCTGGAGGTTCTTGAGCGGCTACAAGAGTTCAGGTCCATGCTTTGTATACTGTTTAAAGGCTAATAATTGCTGAATACAAATTGCGTATTTTAGAAGCTGAGCTAGAGGTTGGCTTAAAGGGGTAATCGTGTCATTACATTAGCCTGGGGAAATACCTATGAATGTTTTCTAAATACACAGCCACATAGAAATGTGCTGTGCTTTACTGAGAAAACAAAACATGTTTATGGTTTAGGGAAGAGAGGATGCCAGAGTTAACATCCTCTTCCATTTTTTTTTCACATATATATATATATATATATATATATATATATATATATATATATGTTTAACGGTAATATCTAAAGCACTTGCCTGGCAATGCATGTGTAAGTTGCTTTGATTTTTATCACAGGAAGAACATGTGAAGTCTCCACTCTGAACTGTGGATGTATGTTTTGCAGGGTGGAATTAACACTAGTGTGCATCATGGTGGGATATACGTGAAGTCAATTATTCCCAGAGGACCAGCAGATAAGGATGGACAAATAAAGATAGGTAATACATTTGACAATAAAACGTTGGGGTACCGAACTCATTGTTAGTGTTAGGAAGTGCTCAAGACAGGACAATGAAACATGTTTGGGACTGAAGAGCCTAGAACTTTGAAACATAAAATACACAGTCCTTTGCTTCTCAGTCTGCCAAGGTAGAGTATTTAGATATCCCCCTGGAAAAAGACAAGAATCTCATACCTACATTGCACAGTTTCTCACCAGCTGCAGGCTAGTGATGCTAAGATACTTTCAGCATCGCTGTGATAACAAGATACTATCGCTGTACTTATTCACAGACTATCTTGGTATGTATTAAGTGCTAGGTATATTGTACACTAAGCAGTAATGTTTTTACATAAAATAATTTTCCACATGCAAGTGTGAAGTTCTAATGCATGTGGATAGCTTGGGAGTTAAAACCCAATGCATCTGAACATTAATACAATTTGCCTCTTTCTGTTTGTTTCAGGTGATCGTCTGCTGGAAGTAGACGGAATGAGCCTCTGTGGTATCACACACAAGCAGGCTGTGGAAAGACTTAAGAAATCTGGTCAGGTTTGTGTAATGGCAGAGCTGAATGAGAGACCAGAGCAGCCAGGTGCGCTCGGTAGGAAGGACAGTGGCAGATCTGGACCAAAAGGAATCCCCCTCCCCCCACACACACACTCACCCTGCTCCTAATGAAAAGCCAAAGGGCTCACTGTGCATTGTATAAATGGGACTTGTCTGCCCTTTTTAGATTGCCAAGCTTGTTCTAGAACGGGGACACAACCAGTTGTCAGATCTGTGCCTGACGGCTAAGGCCAGAAAGGAAGACCAATGTGCAGTTGTTCCTGTGACAACAACCCTCACAGATGGTGGCAAGAACTACTCCTTTGTGACAGATGGTAAGAGATAAAAAAGGGACTCTCATTGACTTTCTGTGACTGTACTTCTTACAGTGTGTGCAAGAAAGGAATGAATGAATGTAATTCCATGAAATTTCTGTGAGTTGGAAAGAAAACTGCATACTGAGCAGACAAGACAATGCGTGGTATTAATGGCATCATCAAAAAATAATTCTCAACAAAATATTTTTGAAGTACACAGATATATACAACTACCTATCACTTTCTCTGAATTTACTCTAAGCATAAGTACTGCCTCTCTCAGCCTTGGCAAGATGGAGCTGGCATGGGGAATCTCTTCCTCTGTTCTCACAACACTCTCACTCTTCAAGGCATTCATTTACGTAAAGGCATTCAGGATTCAGACATCTCTTCCACTGAACTTATCCAGGAAATAAATGCTGTATCTCTTAGTGTGTGGCTGACCCATCATCTTCCTATGAGAAAGCTGCTGCTCTTCACTGTTCCTTGCATTGTCCAAGTTTGGTTCCACATACAGTATATGGGAAAGGGCTGGTTCCTTGATCCAGTCTGGAAAAAGCAGTGGCTCTGCTTCTAGCACCTGCTGCTTTGCGTGCTGCACCTGAGTTCATGTCAGGCAGCTACAGAATCCAGAGACCTCCAAATATATAAAGCGAAAAGTCTGAAAAGGAGGGTATTTGAACCTTTTTATGTCAGTACAGAATGCTTCTTTCCTTACGGGCTTGTGCCAGACGGTATGAAGCCTGTGAACACATGGTGGACCAGAATCCATTTCACACCATTCTGTCCGTGTGAATCCCAGGGCTCCCGCAAGTTAAAGGAACACCAGAACTTTATTTTATTGTTAGTGTAAGTAGATCTACCTCTGCAGTACACAGGGGAAAGGCCTGCTGAGGGTAAAATTTACATCTGTACTTGAAGGGGTACATATGCCATGCAGCCCACTCTTTTTCCAATCCCTGCTTTGAACAGAAAATACATTTGAAGTCAAACTGACAAAGAATTCGGGAGGCCTTGGCTTCAGTTTTCTGCAAATGGAAACAGATGCCTGTGAACACCTTGGAGGAGCCATCGTCAGGATCAAAAGACTCTTTCCAGGACAACCAGCTGAAGAGAATGGACAAATTGAAGTTGGAGACATCATTTTAGCTGTGAATGGGAAACCTATTCAAGGGCTCCTGTATCAGGTACCAGGCTACTATCAAAGGGCTTCCTGCTGAGTATCATATTAATTAAGTTTAAAAGCAGTTTCATCCCATTGTCTTTCTAATCACCAGAGAGGGTCAGAACTTGCTTATAATGAGTTTGATATTTATATAGTATTCACCTGAAGAATACTTATGTAGAATTTCCTTCTTAACAGAATTCTTACAGAGAATTTCTTTCATTATTTAATTTCCAGCTTTTCACTAGTGATGCACTAAATCTGCTGGCAGACTGGCACACTAGCATCTTTCTTGCTCTTACACACAATTAAAACATTTTTCCCTGTTATCATGTATGTTCTATAATGTCATGCTAAATACCATGCCCCAGATTTTAAATTCCACCAGATAAGGTAAATGTAGAGTAATTTTTGCTGGAATGAGTCCTTCTATATTCACCTTGAGATAATAATTCCAAACCTACCTCCTTTTTACCATTTATTTTTCCATCGTATTTCATTCAGAGATATTCAGAGATACGTTGCTTTTGGCTATACAATTTTTTTCTTCTAGATTAAAAGTTTCATCTATTAGTACAGCTGAAAGCCAAATGCAACTGAATAAACACTACTTTCAGGGCAGTCTTTGATTTTTGGTTAAGTCATTAAGTCATTATGGCAATCTGTAGAGCTATGCTGATGTAATGGGCTAAAGATCTGTTCTTGACATATGCAATTTGAATGTGTTTGTTTGACAATTCTGAGAAAATAAAAAACTATAAAGCTAGTGGTGTATTGTTGGAACATGAGTTTGTAAACTGGACTGATTTCACCTGAGATACACATCCACATAAATATTATGACTCACTGAGAGACAGTAACCATACAGTAATGATTTTTGTCTCACAGATACTGCTGAGAGGCACAAAAACTACGAATTTAGCATTCACCTAAAAACTGTCCCCATCTCAGTTAGTAAGAAGGCACCTACTATAGACTGAGATCAAACGTATTCTACAAGAACTCTAATATTCCTTCTCCCTGCCTAGGATGTCCTTCACTTGTTGAGAGGGGCTCCTCCGGAAGTGACACTTCTTCTCTGCCGACCACCGAAAGGAATTCTTCCAGAAATAGAGCCGAGCGCCCTGGTAAGACAAACTTCTATCCTGAACTTGCTTCTGTAACCCTGGAAGACTGCTACTAATACATCTGCTAGCCCGCCTTGCATGAGACAGACTTCCCTTTTCTCCAGCATTCTCTATTATATTCCTTTCCCTGCCTGGCTGCAATTTCATCTCTGGAGCTCAACTGCTACTTCCTTAACAACCACAGTAATAGGAAATGTCAGATCTGAAACACTGTGTATCCTAGTGCTCCAGCTTCTGCACTGCAGCACTGTCACTGGGAAGCAGCAGCACGTACCCGAGCAGATCTTCCAGTGATGCTGCTAAAACGCTCCACTGGATCTTGGGCCACTCTCAACTGCAGCTCTCCATGCTGTAACCTGCAGAGTTGAGGAAGCTCTGTGAAAGGGAAATAAAGAATTCCTATCCAGAAACTGTGAAGGCTGTAGAAAACAAAGCACATCCTTTCATAGTTCTGATTTTAAAAGTGACATTAGGTAGGCTAGCCATTATTACACCTGGTTCTTGAGTACAACTCATGGATGTGCGCACACTCCTATCATGCACATCTGGCTCCATGCAGAATGGTTCGCTTGTAGTTCTTTGGCCCAGCAAACTTTGTAAGTGCCATCCATGGGCAGACAGAAATAGTTGTCAGAATGATTTCTAGAGAATAAAACTGGCTTCTGTTGCTTTCCTACAATGTGCCAGGTACTATTTGGGTGGCTTGTTTGATTTCAATGGTTAGTTACGCAGGAGTTTAGCAGTCACTTCTACACACTGAAGACAGTATAGACACAAGGTTGAGGCACAGTAGGAAAAGAAATGAAAAAGAGTCTTAGCTAGTGAACAATTCACTAACAAAACATGAATTTGTGTGGTAGTTCTCTGCTAGAAATTGTTGAAGAATGAGGATGATCATAAAGGCAAAATAGTTGATAACTGAACTAGGACCTCTCTCTATTTCTTCCTTCTTTCCAACTACTGTTTGATTTTTTTTCATATTAAGATGCCTATTAACGTCTTCTTTAAAGATGTCTTTAAAGATGTCTTCTTCAGTTCTTAAAGGAAGGAAGATGTGAAAGATTAAGTTCCTTAAAAAAAAAAAAAAGAAGAAGAAGAAGGAATCATACTAATGCTTATATTATTTTGATAATTTTGATAGACTCCAGCACCATCTCCAATTAAGGAATTTGTGGCCCCTCCAGAGACAGGAAATAGTATGGATCAATCTACTAGTGATGGCGGTAGCACCTCTCCAGAACTGGAAGACTGCCTGGATTCTCCAGGGGCAGCAGATTTCAGCGAGCCGCCTGAAGAGGACAGCTCGGCTAATGAGGAGATAGAAGCAGAGGCTCAAGAGAAGCCCATGAAGACCCTTATGCCTCCCAGGGAAAGCTGCTATAGGCACCTCTGGAAGCTCCATCAAGACGCTGCCAGTGCTGAAATGTTCCAGTCCCTAGAGGAAGATGTGAGGCAGAACTGCTGCTCACCACAAGAATTTGGATGGGCCAAAAGGTAAGAAATACTGAACTCTGCTCTTTCCTTTGGCTCTCAAATTTCTGAAGGTGGATTGCTAAGGTTTAAATACAGAACTATCTGCTTCTAACTACTCCTAATTACTCAACATTTTCATTTACCAGCCTTTTCTAGCCAGCCTAACCACTGTCTCTATTTATTCTCATTGAAAGTGAGCGTAAATATGCATTAAAAGACATTTGTATGAACACTCCATTACTGCAAGCAACTTTACTGTTCACCTGAGTCTGGCTGCAGTCTCAAATTAGTGGAAAGACTCATGCTGACTTTAATAGACACCAAGCATTTCCTGGTTACTACATGATCTTTTGATTCCAAAAATTTCAGAGGAAAAATAGATGGTAAGACAAGCTGTGATCAAGGAAGAAAAAAAATCTGGCTCTCAGAAACCAGTAGAAGCTTCAAGCCAGACACATTATACAATAAAATATATTACAGAGGCTCAGCCTCCTTTAACACTCTGTGGAAAACACCAGTCACTGTACAATCTGCTGATCTACCCATTCCATTTTAATGATCTTTCCTATCATTGTACTCAGAACAGAAAGGGCTGGTGGAGAGACAAGGTAAAGCCCTTCCTTGCGGAAGGACCAATTTCACTTACGACTTTATTAATTTTCTCTAGAAACTTATTTCTATTTCTCCCCTAGTCCCCTGAAACCCTTTTGGGACTGCTGACATTCTCCAGCACAAGAACCAGCTAGTCATGGATCCCAGTCTCTGAGGAGCCACAGAGCTCGGTGGCAGCAAGTCAATGGGAGCACAACTGCCTCCTGCTCCCGCAAGTGCTTCTCTACTGCTGCTCAAACCCGCAGAAGTGTGTCCATAGCAAACATGCGTGCTAAGGGATACTGCTGCATCAAAACTGAGTTTTTGTGGGAAAATATCAGTTCGAAGAAAAATTCTGGATTCTTCCCAACAAGTTCTGAAATAAATGTTTTTGTTTGGCATATTCTCAGTATAATTTAATTTCAGTTTCACAAAATATGCATTTGAAATAGTATTTTGATGTCATCGCATCTCAAACGATCCTTCTAGTTAGAATAGGTGAATAAATAAAAGCAGAAGGCAATAGGCGTTAATCAAAAAATACCCCTTTTACTTTCCTTCAAATTGTTCAAAACTCATGCAAATATAGAAATCTTCTGATACAAGTTTCAAAAATTTTGTATTGTTTTACAATCCTCTTTGCCCTTTTGCTCACTGTGACCAAAAAGAAATTTAAGAAAACATAGATTTGATAAGGTTACCCCATAAGAAGTCCTGGGAAGGGGTATACCAGGGAAGTCCTGCTATAGGGGTCACCAGACAAGGTCCTCATAGAACTTGTGCAGGGGCCCACGGGACCAAGACTCACATCTTCCCTCTGCTGACGTAGAGCTGGGCTGGAAGCTGCCGTCTGTGCTACGGAGAAGCCACTCTTCAGCTTGTTGCCTTGAGGCAGTGTAGGTTTGCCCAACACTTCTCATACCCTGCAAGGCTGCTCACCATTCCCTGACATGGGATCATTTCTGTGACATCCTCACTAAAGGAGGTCCTCTGACCTGGTCTTTTATTTTCCCTTGTCTTCTAAAGAAAATAATAAACTGCACTTCCTGTTAACCTTAAACATTTAACCATCCTCATCCTCTTCCAGAGTATCTGTTGTCCTGCTTAGCAATATTTCAATTGAGATTGATGTGATGCAAACAGACACTTTCCAGTAAAAATGTTTCAAGCATTTCCATTAGCTTTAATGGTAAGTTTAATGGCTATAATAATAATAATTAACTAAAGACAACAGCCAAAACATAACATTAAACAGTATGCATGATCACATGGTCTGGACTTGAACTTCACAAATGCTGAACACTGTCTCCAATACAGTCAGATAAGTTTAACAATTTTACTGTAAGTAAGGGAACAAATCTGTTGACTTCAGCAGGACAGCTCTTATGCTCCAAGTTAAGCGTATGTTTTCATGTGCTGTTGACCTAGCATCAAAGTACTAAGTGCCTCTCTATATTTTGTTAACTTTGTTAACTTTATTAACTTCAGGATAATACGAAAATTGAAATCATAGTAATGATAAGGATACTAGAAAAGCAGACCTATGTACATGGAAGCCAGCTTTCATGAAAACTGGGAAGGAAAGATTAGGATCCCCTAAACAAGTGGCCTAGATGTCCAGAAAACTGAGTTTCAGTTGTTCTCATCTGGGATCAACATACCTTGCCATTATGGAGTGCATATGGTCTTTGTATTTGAAGTTTATTTATTTATTTTTTAAAGGAATATTAAGAGAAGGGTATAATAAAAGCAGTCTTCCAAGGGAATTTAAGACTTGAAATATTAAATAATTTCTGTCTCTTAATAACATACATTTTGTGATCTGTGCTCTAGTTACCATGGAAAGAACAATAGCAGCCAGGAATGTGGCTGGCTTCCCTTTTATCAAGAAGAAAAAGGCAATTACAAAAACGGAAGAAATATTGTAATGTTCATACCACTTACCAGATAAATTAAGTTGTTTATGGCAGACAGAAGAATTTATACTAGCAGTCTAAGAATTGTCCTATTATTCTTTTCAAATAACAACAAAGTACTAATGCCTTCAAAAAAGTACGAAACACTTTGCAGACTCTTTTCAAATTCTGAAAACTTTTTATCTTTTGATTAGCATTGCAAACTATTACTTTTAAATTTATTTTACAGTAACACTGAGAAGATTCAGTCAGCAGCTTAATACCATAACTATTGCTTCAGTTAAAATTGAAGGTAGTGCATAAGCAGTAGAGATTTCAGCAGGCAGGCAGTAAAGCATATGGAAGGAAAGCCCAGCCCTGCAATCTTTTTATTTTGCAGCCCTGTATTTAATAAGAGTGATGATGACCTATCCAAAGCAAATCGCATGCCTGAAATTCTCTCTCTAACCCCTATTGATGAAGAGTATCTCACCATCAGCTCAACACCCGTGACGTCGCTTTCCCGGGGAGGAAGCGCTGAGACACTGTCCTCAACCATGGTCACTCCACCATCCCATGGCCCTTTCCCATCCTCCCTACCGGCTGGAGAGCCACGCGACAGTGACAACGAATGGGAAGAGTTGGAGGAACGGGAGGAGGAGGAGAAGGCAGAGGAGGAGGATGGCTCTCGGGTATGTAGATAGGCACCAGATTGTTAATAGGTCACTCATAATGGGGGAAGAAACAACTCAAGTATGGCAGTTCTTAGAGAGATTAATTATAATCAATTTACTGTCTAATTTCTGCACTTTTTTAGCTTTTCTTATTTTCCTGAAAAGTCCAACCTGGAAGTAAAGTAGACCTTTCTCTGTGCCCAGCCCTCCAGAACTGATGACCATTTCCATCAAAGTTACCTCCCTTTGGAGCTTTGGACGTCTTGGTATTTCTTCAACTCTCCAGCACTCTGCAGTCTTATTCACAGCACATAAAGGCCCAAAGCCTGTTCTGCTCTCTAGTAACCTCTGAAATTTATTGAAGTCAGCTTCCTGTTTTTTTTTTCTTCATATTTTAAACCCATATGCAAAATCACCCTGTTAAAATGATACTATTGTAATGTCCTGATGAGAAAGTACAATCCCCGTACTAATTACAATTCAAAACACAGGGCTCAGTCCTGCCAAAAGCTGAATATTTTCCATTTCTGCTGCACTAATGAGATCTCAATTCTTACTAATGTGGGAGCATCGAGGGCAAAATTTATGTTCTGACCATTTCCCCTGGTGGAAAAGCAGTAGCAATAACACCACGGCTTTTATTGTGACACTTGTCAGCCTAGAAGACCCCAAGACTTTCTCTATACATTTTAAATGTCCCAGATGGCTTTCTGTGCCCTGGTAGGCCCTATCAATCAATCACTCACCCTGAAGGTCCACTAGGTGTAAGGAAGCAAAATGAATTCAGGAATTACTGGAGTAAAAATTCAGAAAGATCCTTACATACGCTGCTGCTTTTTTCCATGTGCAGATCTGATTCCAATTTGCATATAGAACATAATGAAAGATGTTAATAAAGCAACAGAAGAGCCTACGTGAAACACATCTTTCTCTTCACTTAATAGGAAATGGAGGTCTTTGTGACCCTGAGAAGGTCAGAGAACGGTGGTTATGGATTCTCAGTGGTTTTCAACAAACTAGACAACTGCCTGTATGTTGATGAGATCTTGAATGATCCTGCCCTGTCTGATGGAAGGCTGAGAAGGGGAGACAGAATCATTATGGTACAGTAATCCTTTGAATTTTAAAGGAGACAAAAATATTGACAGATCAATGCCATCTGACCTAAGTATTTTTATCATTGTAGGATCTAGCTTATCACATGCTATGCATGGAAGTGCAAATGAATCATTCTACTGATTTCAGTAGGATAAATTTCAGATTGAATGGCTTTTATGCCTAGGAATACAACATGGATCTAGCAACAATGCAAAACAACTGACACAGTAAATGCCTTCCCACTTAAATTAAATAAGTCAAATTAATGCAATAAGACAGATGACCTAAAAGGATGCAGGAATGTGCATCCTTTGCAGGATGCAAAAGCATCATATGAACAAAACCTATTTTAAGGTTCACTTTCAGTTTGTTTCATCAAGATCTGCTTTTTGTTATGGGATTTTAATATTCAAGAAAAAAAAAGTATACTTTTATGCAAACAATACATTCAGGAAAACAAAATTCAAAAATGCAATCTTACTGTACTCTTAACTGTTGCATTCACTGTCATTAACTGCCATAGGAAAGTAATCACATGAAAGTGAAAACTACTTTTAAGTTCACATGTATATTTTTGCAGAGCATATTGGGGAGAAGCATATGATGGTCAATGACATCTATGATGTGCCTTTCATGGTTTGTCGTTTAGGTGAATGGAGTTGATGTCACACTATTACCATGCAGTGAAGTCCTGGCTTTACTACACAGCTCTCCTCCTGATCTGCACCTTATGGTTGGCCGTGCTGATAGTGATCCATGTCCCTCCATTAGGCCAGATGAGATTCCTGAAATTACTCTTACAAAAGGTGCCAATGGACAACTAGGTATGTGGTAAATAGGCATTTTTTTTCTTGGATAGGGATTGTCACTGGAAATATGCCTACATTTTGCTGTAGAGGCCAAGTGACAGGTCCCCACAGGATGAATATCTTGGTATTTCTACACACTGCAAGTGCTGGGCACAGATAAAACTGTATACCCAAGAAATAGAATATCTGTAGTAACAGTACAGCAGTAGTAGCAGCACAGCAGCCTGTTTCTGTTTGAGACACTAGCTTGCTTGCAGATAGCACAAGTAGCACTGCACAATACTGCTCCGTGCAGTACAGCTACCTCCTTAGCTTTCCTAAACAACGGAATTAATATAATTCCCCTACATTACAGGTGTCTGAGGAGAAATACTCTAAAGATTACAAGGCACTTAGATACCGTAGTAATGAGGGAGGTACTTCTAAGCAAGCAAGAACCCTTTCCAAATGCCTGTTTAACAGCAGGTGAAATAAAACACTATGAAATAGCTGCAATGTTCAGATGCACAGCACTGTTTAATTTTTTTCCTTTTTTTTTTTTTAAACACTGAATCACATTTCACTCTCCCAGCCACAGCTCTAATATGTGATCTCACTGGAGCCAAATTGTTCCTAATGTTGGTGCCTTCTTCAGCCCATCCCCCTGTCTGTTCCATTAGCCTGTACCTCCCCTGACAGTGAAATTCAGAGCCCACCACCACAAAAATGTTTTGTCTGCATTCCTCTAGGCTTGAAGCTGACAGGAGGAGCAGGAAGCAAGTTACAAGGTATTTATGTGCTGGAGATAGTGCCTGGCTCTCCGGCCAGCGTGGAAGGCAGCCTGCAGCCTCGGGACCAGATTCTGTACATCTGCGGCCTGTGGACTGAGGGCATCAGCCTGGATGATGCTGTGAGAGTGTGTGAAGCTGCCACCCAGAGTGTCCGGATCAAAGCAACAAGGTAAATCTGCCTCTTGGGGCCTTTAGAAAGGAAAGGGGTAAGGGTTTAAAAAAAAAAAAAAAAAAAAGTACTTAACTTTATCTTTAGGGTGGAATCAGATCATAGGGAATCTCAATCCTAACTCTAAGATCTCTAACTTTCATATTGACAAGTCAAACAAGAAAAACAAGGCAAACAAGAAAAATTCTGTACTGCAAGGGTCCAAAGGATGCTACCTGATGAGTAGCATCCACAAGGTATCTTATCTCCTTGCAATTATAGCAAGCACACAAAGATATGGGGATAGGTGCACTCATACTGCATAAGCAAGTACACTGAAGCTTCATCCTGCATCATCCAAAGAAACACAAATGCGGGCCTGCTAAGGGCAAGGCAGGCCACTATTCTCAGATATCCTGTTCCCTAAGAACGGGAAATCCTCTGCTTTCTATTTCTACCCCTAGTTCCAAACACCTCCATGTGCTTTTAGATTCACAATTATAGGCAAGCAACTACCTCTCTTTGGAAACTGAGGTATTTCCAGCAGCCACCATTAGAGAAAGGTGTTGAAATGCACGTTTCATCTGCAACACGTTCAACAAAGTTCATCCCGTGGTTGATTACTACCCACAGTTAAGAATTCCCCTCTGCACTTCTTGACTACACTTTATTTTTATCTTATTCCACAGTCTAATAGAGTATCAGCAGAGGTTCTGAAAAACAGAAATAGCTTCTGCAGATCTTACACAAATAGTTAAATAGTAATGTAAAAGCATACAAATGGCTAAATTACATAACCAGAGTCAGCAAGAGTGCCCCTGTCAGAGCAAGCTTAAAGCAGTTCAACAAACTTCTACCAGTGTTTTATTAACTACTTGCACTGTGGAGGAACTGCAGCCTCCTTATTGCTATAAAAGCACTTATACAGTGCAACAGACCCTGGTCTTAAGAATTTGCAATTTAAGGAGACAATGAGAAAAAGAGTAAAGGAAATTACAAATTCTTATTCACATTTAATAGAGGGGAAACTGAACCTGAATTCAACAAAATAGACCACAATGCAGTTCTGTGCTGGGACAGATGGTATAAAGTGTTCTTTCTTCTCAAATTCATTTAATTAAAGTGTATTATTGATGGTAAAAATAAATATTTCATATACTGATATAACTGCACTTTAACATAATTAAGAATTACAAAATAATGGAAGTACAACCATGCTTTTTAAATGTAGTTTTCGTACACGCTTTACAAAACATGCAAGTCTTAATGGTCCAAATACTTCACTTTTTTCTGTCCCCAGAAATGGCAATCCAGTTGTTCCCATAGAGCAGGAAAACAGTAAGTAATGCTAATATTTTTATTCTTGAGTTCAAACTTGCTTCTCATTTTGGAAATAAATACATGGTATTGATTTGTTACATTTAAAATTTACTAGCAGACTACAACTCGGTGTTTGGTATTTCTGTTGTACTAAAGATCTGAAAAAAATTATCCAGATCTTTACAGATAGAAAATGTGGAATGCTTAAAAAAACTGTTTACTTAATTTTACCCCATTTACATCTTTCATAGTCCATTGCTTTTTTTTTTTAATTTACTGCTTGTAAATGGGAGTTTTATGTGGGCATATTTTCAAGGTCTGTTTTGATTAAAACTAATCTGTAAGGGATTTTTTTTTTAGTATTTTTGAATTACACTTCAATATGACACCACTACTTAATCACCTAGGCCAAATTTTTAAACTGGTATCAACACATCTATAGAAAATCACAGACAGTACCAATATTTCTTAATTAAAATAGCATTACTATCAATACTCGTGTGTGCTTGCACATATATATATCTATATATATATATAAAATATGTGTATATATACACACTCACACATTTCTCAAGACACTCCCAAAACAGGTTGCCATCCACCATCCACCTCTGATATAATTTTATTAATAGCACAATGGTGCAGTTTCCTGCCTCTTTCTCATTTATGATCAAGAATTCTTGCCTTTGCAAATTACTTAAAACATCTATTGTAGTTTGTATTTGGTGCTGCTCTCTTTGCTATTAACTCTGATAGATTTATCTAAAAATCTGTAAAAAGGATGCCCATTAGGGAGGCATGCTTTCACTTTGCATATTCTCTTAGTTACAAAAATGTAAAAGTGCAGCTATAACAAAGAGGTGGTTTTTTTATATGCAAACTACAGAATGTTTATTGTTTTCTATAATTCATAGATTAAAAGTTCTTTGTGAAAGATCACTAAGATTACCAAAAAATGATAAAGCAAAGCTCAAAACTGGGGAAAAAAAAAAGTATTTTGCCCTCTCACACATCCATCCCTGTGTAAACTAATACACCCCATTTCTTCCCCTATTTAATTGGTACCTCATATCTGTAAGGACTCAGTCTGGCTTTTGATTGTTGTTGTAATTTTAAAAAACACCAGTGATTGAGATGCAAATATTTCTGCAGATCATGAAATTATTGCTTATATCGATGTGCAAATAGGGAAACTTAATCATGTGACAGTGTCTCATACTGCTTCACATAGTGTCTGTACTGGATATGAGTTGAGAATACATGATCCTTGGTGCTTTGCTTTATAATCTAAGAGTACCAAGTTTAAGTTCCCTGGGGTATATGTAACTTAGTGGAACGTCTGTCAGTTAAAAACAGCCTAAGTATGTGTTTTCAGGACCACCCGTGGAGACAGAGAAAGACAGTGTTTCTCTCTCAGATGAAAACCTGAATCCACAAGAAGAGCATCTACCCGATCAGCAGGGTAAGGAGTTTATTTTGCATTTTTGAAATAGCGTCTGTAAAATTTTGTGCCATTTCCTCAAAATAATATAATGTCTGTAGGTGGTACTGCCAGTTCATAGAAAAAATTAATTATTAGTAAAGAAAACTGCCTTCCTTGATGTATCACAGAACATTCATATGTTACCTATTGTCCAACTGGTGTTGTTGATCCTAATTTTGGAAACTGATTTTTGAGAAGTATAAGGTCAGATAACATGCAGAAATCTCAGCTCATAGTCTCATGGTCCAGGAGTGTAACAGGCTAAAGAATATGCATAATCCCAAGGTTTTTTTTGCATTCTTTTACATGTCAAATATGAAATATTTTATTATGTCTCTAAATATTATAATTGAATGCTACAATAGAAAACATTTTTCCAGTACACATGCGTAAAAACTCTTGCTGCTTTTTCACAGAGAAACATTTGGAGGAAGCAAATTCTGGTGATGAGCAAAACACTTCTGATTCCTCAGAGCATAAAGTAAGTGACAGTCTCATCAACTATGAGATGGTCAATCAGCTAAAGTGATCTAGATGGATCAGTAGTAGCATTTAATTAGCATTAGTAGTAAATGTATTAGAACTTAATATATTTCCTTCATTTTTGGAAATGTGGACAGAACACATTTGTGGGGCATCTTGCCATGTTTGGAATTGGCTCTGCATTCATGGACTAGAACGTGCTGAGCAATTTCTGGGGTCACACCATCCTACTGCTGTTTCAATGTACCTTACCAACTTGGTAATATAAGCAAGACTCATATGACCTAACCCCTCCCTTAGGTCTTAATGTTCCTCTTAGTAGCTTACAAAATCAAGCCCCAACTTATAAAGAAAGCAGTACAGAAAAGATTAAGCCTAAGGCTTAATAGCACAGAATGGGATTCTAGGAAAAAATAAGTGTAATTGCAATTATGACATATTTTCACAACAAAGTCAAAACAATCCTTGAAACCTGTGGTATATGTTTCTTTACAAAATTCTCAGATGGGACATTTGAAGAAATGGTAACATGATTCCAAAACTTCACAGTGTTACATAATGTTGACATAAACCAAAATGGTTTGAATTTACAATTATTGTTGAGTGATGGTATTTTTGAAGTGATGGATGCTTAAAATACACAATACTGTTCTTCAAAAAAAGCAGCTTTCTCAGTCAACATGCAATTGAAGTTTTTTACAGGTGCAAAAATTTTGTTCATTTGTAAATGAACAGGTGCAAACATACGGAAATACACGGAAAAGAGTATTACATCCAATTGAAACTTCATGACAACAGATTTCCTATGTAATATTTTCCTTTTGATATATATATATGCAGCTCCTCTGTTAATCACTGGAAGCTCTACATGTCTATTCCAGAGAAGAAAGTATCCTATAATTTACATCAGACAATGAGGACTGTGAAGCTCACTGGGATTTGGGGGGATTAAAAACACAAATAAAACACAGCCCTGAATAAACTCCACTTTTGACTGTGTCCTTTGTGTTCTAGGACTTTATCATTAAGATTGAGTTGGAAAAAGCAGAAAATGGGAGCCTAGGATTTGCACTGGTAGGTGGAAGAAATGGCAGGGCTATCCTAATAAAAGCCATAAGCCCAGACAGCATTGCAGATCTAGATGGGAGGCTTCAAGTTGGTGACATCTTGCTGAAGGTAATGTTTGTTCTTCATTGTTTTGGCCCATCTTTAACTACCTTGGCGCTGCAGTGAGCACTCTGTTCAGTATGAAGATTGCACAGACTAAAGATATGAGGCTGCTTGACCCAGTGACATGTAGAAGAAAGGGTCCCCAGACTCTTGGTGGTGAGAATGGTGTTCTGGGAGACTTCTCCTGCCCTGCATTTTTTGTGGAAATTTTCCACGTGGGAATCAGGGGAGTGAGAGCTAGCTGACTGCAACATGTATACAACAGCAGACCAGCAGGACAGCGGTAGTGATACTGCCAGTCAGGTAGTATCAAGACAGTCACAAAGCACAGAGATTAGGGCTTTTGAAGCTTTATTTGTAATCTTTCTGTCCTAGTAACCTTTTAACGGCAAATCATCTTTCGTACCTCACATTGTTTTTCCCTTCCTCCTATCTCCCCTTCAAGAAGCTCAATATTTTATTGTTTTGTCTTCTATTTTTCATTTGCCTCCTTGTACTTGCGCCATCTGAGGAGTGGAGGGAAATGATGCCCTCCTAATGTGCCAGAAAGCACAGACTATACTTCTGCTGTGCACTGCTGGCAATTATGGCATAAAAACATAGAGCAGGGAAGATCAAGTGAATTACTAAATGGAAGAGACTGCGAGGAATCGCAGAGAAGATGCACAGCATATGCTCAGTGCTATGTAAGAGCCTTCTGCTTCAAGAATCCGGAGCTGCCTGTCATTGTGTTTTTCAGGTGAACGAGACATTAGTGTCTGGTCTGCCACGCCAAACCGTTATAGATCTGCTACGCAAGGCTCGAGGCACCGTTCAGCTCACGGTCTGCCGAAGCATGGCTTTGCGCTGGGCTTATTCAGGCAACCAGAGCAACAGCACTCCTTCCTGCCAGGCCACGCCAGCACAGCCTGGTAAGCAGCTGCCTCCACTCAGAACGTGTTGAAAGGGGGATCACACGATGCCTGGCCTCAGTTTTCCTATCAGCAAAATAATTTAATTTCCCTAACTTTACAGTCATTCATGAGGATGATCAGGGGCCTGGAACATCTGCCCTGTGAGGAAAGGCTGAGAGAGCTGGGCCTGTTCAGCCTGGAGAAGAGA
>VZSV01000048.1:4358369-4397108 GCA_013398735.1 Nothocercus julius
GAGGTCCCTTCCAACCTTAAGCATTCTATGATTCTATGATTCCTAGTTCATAGCTGTTAATACAAGCAAGTTTTCACCCTGCTTTGTAGCACTGACCGTGTAAGACAGAGCACAGGGGATGCCAAGAGTGTTGGAATGGTGGAGACAAGGTGGTGAGACCTTCACAGACACCTTAACTTAGCTTGTGTTTTTAGCCCACGATGGTTCCTGGTCTACATCAAGTCACCCAGTTCTGTAGAATTTACTGACAAAAACCACAACCATTTCATGACCCAGCAGTTAAAATCCATTTCCCTTACCTCCTTGGAGCACTGCAACCTGTAATCCTCCCAAACCGAGAGCCCTTCCTTAACTGCTCGCGCTCCAGCCTAGGCCTCAGCTCGCAGGCTGATTGCTACGAGCAGCAGAGCGCACCCACCTACACGGGCAGTGCTTGGAGAGCTGACAAACTCCGAGCAAAGTACCATATGCTGCAGCCCTTATTCTGCTGAATACTCAAAATTCAAATATTTATTAAATCTGGGAGTGGAAACAGGGGCAGATTATTCTGAGGGCAGACGATTAAGAACATTAAGGATTTATAGTCCTTAACATTCTACTTTTTGGAATATTTATTTCCTACCACATGGAGATGCTTCAATTCTCTCTTCAAGAAGACAGAATGCCTCCTTAAAACACCTCCGGCCTATCCGTTAGAACCTGGGAGCTGTGCTTCCAATCTCCTCAGCCAGAAGTCGCAGCCCTTGCGATCTGTTTTCTCCCCAGCTGACTAGGTAGCACAGCTGATGGTGGGTTTTGGACATATTTAATAGCAAACCTTTATGCACCTAGTCCACTCTACTGCTGCAAACCTGCCTGCCCAGCTGTTCTAGGCAATTCCATAGTTCGGCAGCAGCTGACTGTAGGGTTCAAGGATCTCAGTTTTCGAGCTTTAGTGTTTCACTCTCACACTGCACCTAGTTCTCTTAACTCCTAGCCTGTGCAATGAGCACTGGAGAGCCCTTTACTTTGCTCAAGAACAGGGTTTTTCCAAAAGAAGAGGTGTACAAACTGGGCTGGGAGAGATGCTGAGGTGCCAAGAGGGTTGTCATGAAGAGCTGGGGAGAAGGTGCTATGAGCACCGCACAGCTAGCGGTTCTGGCAGACAAATTAGGACTGTCAGAAACAGTCAGAAAAGGCCATGTCCTCAGGGTTACCTTGATGAATCTGAAGTAGCGAAAGGGAGCAGCATATTTATTTTTTCCTCTTTCTTTCTCAGTGATTTGCAATTGACTTTTCAAACAATCTTTTATTTCTGTAAGGCTGAAGGAACTGTGTTCAGCTCTGGCTGGGAAGGAGAAGGTTACTTCCCCATCCTAGCTCCCATTTTATATTTTGGATAAGTGAGGAAAGGCAGCCAGGTATAAAAAGACTGACTGAAGTGGCTCCACTGAAGGGTTTGCCAAAACATCCACCAGCTTTGGTGAGACCAGCCTTCCCTCCCACTGTGCAAATTCGAAGGACTAGTGAAAGGACATTTATCTGATTGTTACATGATGTTGGTGAATTAGAGAGTTGCTGGGGAGTTCCATCCGATTTCCTGAATCCACAAAATCCAATGTAATTAAGGGAGGATTGGCATCAAAGGAAAGCTCTGCTATTTGTCTCTCGTCACTCTAGAGGAATGGTCTGGGTTTGGAATGGGAGATCTAAATTCTGTTAGGGACCATTTTACAACCCCTACTGATGCAGGCAGCTACTTCAGTGCATCTTCTTGCTACCTGAATTATGTCGGCTTCCTAAAGGATGATATATGCCAGCTATGCTTTTCAGCCCCTCCCAGGGCAACCAGGGAAGGAGCATTTTCTTCCAGTTTCTGTTTCTGTACCTCATTTCCTCTTCTGAGACCAAAGTCCCTTGGCACAGGCTACCCAGAAGAAATGGAGCTGTATTTTCATGCTTTTGAGGTATTTTACTTTGATTTTTTTTCATATTCAGATGACCCCAGTACTGAGGGAAGCACAGGAGCTCAGCCTCCTTCCCCTTTCAAAGAAGAGGAGGAATGTGGCCAGATGTGCAGCCAGGTAAGCACTGGATTGGGTTTCCAGGCGTTACCGGGGCCTCCACTCGCGCTTGTTGACAGAGAGGGTTTGGCACAATGCAGGCAAGCGAATTTAGAGTCCCACCTTGTTAATGAAAGAAAAGATAAACTTGAGGGAAGTGTGCTGCAGTCACTGCAGCTGGTAACATTCGAATGAGTCAGGGATTCCACTGAGATAAGAGCTTATGATTAGCATAGTATCTATGCCGAATGAGGGGGTAAAGGAAAGTTGCACAAGCAATGCTAATTCTAGTGCAACATAATTTTAGAATGAATGATTGGTCATTTTTATCACTCTTTTACTATTTTAAAACATAATATACTTCAGAGGAATGCTATTAACTTGTCTTCATCTTAATATTCATAACTCTAAGGCTATTACCTGTCTTTCAATTGGGTTATGTTTTTAAATCTTGGGAAGCCCTCCAAAACATTCCACATTCAAGTTTCACAGCATCTATCTTTTCTGAGTTATACAACTGTAAAACTTCTCAGAAAATGTGACAAATATAAGTCTCTTTAATCTCCAGAGCTAAAAGGTGCCCCAAACCCTGCCTCAAGCAATTTTAATGAAACTAAAGGGAAAACGGAGGAAATCCTTCTACTGAATAAGCTAGGAAAACTTTTAAGAGGAATCTAATGAGAAAGTTTTTAGCACATACTTAGAATGAATGTTGGAAATAAATTGCTAGAAACAGATAAAATACAGTATCAAAACTAGGTTATGTCTATGATCTAATAAAAAATGATGAAGAAATAAGATTAGTGAGAAGTGGGAGTTTCTACTAGGGTTACAGGTTCCTTATTAGACTCCAGTGCTAGAAAGGTATTAATCACCTGCTGAAAAATGAATGATGAATTAAGTCTATCTGTTCTAGAAAAGGATATGCCTAACTTTAGCATCATGCTTGTATTTTTGCTGAATTGGTTCCTTGAAGTCTCTGTTCTTCACTATTTTCAGCTTGCCTTTAGCACTGTCTTCTATGAATAGGAGTAACTCTACACATGGAGTCTTTGAAAATAACAAGCTACTGAATAAAAATAAAAAAGGATACATAAAAGCAAAAGTAAAATATTTTTTGCCCTAGAAAAGAAAATAAAAACCCATATAGCATTCTCCAATCATTGTGATCAGTATGCTGAAACTGGATAAATGATTTCGTGGTTAAATATGCACGCACAAATTTCTCTATTCTAATGGAGAAATATAAAGATGAAAGTTAGAAAATAAGGTACAAATGACAGCTACTATAATGATTCTTTGGAGTGTTCAATAGTTTATACTGTGTAACATGCTAAAGTGGTTTTCTGAGTGCATCTGAAATATTAAGCGGGGACAGAAGAGGATGAAGAACTCCAGTCTGAAATAAAATTTAAATAATTGTCTGTCAAGTGTTACAGTTCAGGAGGGGCTACTTCCATACACTGAAGGCAGATGTTCTGCATCATAATCTAAATGCAGAATCCAGTCATCATTGTCTAGTACTGAAAAACAGCTACCAGTGCTATTGCCTGTACTCCACCTGGAGGGCAACTGAGCGTCTGCCTCCTCCATGGAGTTTTTCTTTGGCAGAGCAGCTGCAGTCTCCTTCTAACAGCTGGCATCCTTGTGTCTGGGATAAAAAATGGAAATTATTGCCAGCAATTCTGGCTCAGACACTGGTGCTTTCTGCTGCCAAGAGCTGGGAGGTAAAGAGCAGACTGTGGATCATGACTCCTGTGTCTGCACTTTCTTTATGAGATCAGCAAGGACATAATTAACACCAACCTTTTCCAAGTTCACCCAGGCATGCCAGCCTGTACAGAGGCTTCGGAAGACCACGTTGTTTTGGAGCTCACAGACACAGCTGCTGGGGCTTTATACTCATCCTGCAATGCTGAATCAGTTATGTACTTTCTACTGAAAGTGGAAATTATATTTTCTATCTTCCCTTCCTTTCCTTTTTTTTGCGTGAAGGACACATTTTTGGTAGATAAGAAGAATACTGATTGAAGTTACTATACTATTTTTTTTTTTAACTGCTTTTTTTTTTTCCATACATTTTTGTTATTTTATATCTACAGAATTCCAAAAGCACACACAGTTCCCTTCTGCAAAGTCAGCTGACTGGACCAGAATATCAGGATATTGCCACCAAGAATTCAGCTATGTAAGTCCTTCAGACACAGGAAAAATTCTCAAAATATGATTGAATAGGATATCATTATGGATAGGTTATTCTTTTATTTCCAGACCTCTCCCTGTATGACATGCAAACACACTCAGATGTCCCAAATTATTTAAACACAGTTCTATCAAAATGCAGCTCCATCTGCAAAAAGAGCTGCCAAACAGCTTTCATGCAACAACGAAGAGATGTGACAAAAACTCTTAAACATACCCATATATAAATTCCCTTGTTTTCTTAATGGTCTTACTGGCCTCATTCTCTGGGTCACTAACAGCATTCTGCTCCCACTAACGCCACTTGTAGGGTTAAATTCTAGTCTGGAACTTACCAGGCTAGACTACAAATTTACGTGGAAATCTTCCCTAACTTACTTGCATAGAGAGTTTGAAAGAAGCCTTGGGAGCATTTGCAAGTGAGAACATCCACATGAACATGGGCTCAGTGCCGCTAACTATTTTCTCATCCCTAGTACAAAATTATCTTCATCTATACCAGGTAATCAAGTATGGGTAATATTAAATTATTTTGCTCTATTTGATGTAAACAAATATATCTATTGCTAATACTAGATTTTCTTATCCTGTGTAAGGATGATAAGTATCTTTCCTGACTGTTTTGCAATTAAGCTTGCTTTCTGACCCCCTTCTTGCAAACTGAATATTTTTACTTCCGGTATTTTTCTCATAGTTCTACTTTCTACTTGCGAAAGCTCTAGCTAACCTGAACTTACACAACCTTCAACAGTTACTGGCATTTGCCAAGCTGCTACTTGTACCGTTCTCTTATTCTCCCTCTTAAGAATACTTTTTTTTTCTATTTCTTGCATTATGTATTATAATTAACACTAATTTTGGACTGCAGACCTACCTTCTACCGAAAACGTATTTAAAGACTCTATAGTACTCTAAATATTTCAGGCAACTTTATCAAGTTGGGCCTATTTAGCTATGAACATTTCAGACTTATATATATATATATAAAATCCTGGTTTTCAATTATTTTTAATCAAGGCAAATTTTACTTTAAATGCAGTTTTTGGCACCTTTTTATACAAACCATCTTCTCAGCTCTTTGAAAAAATACCCTACACAAACATTTCTTTTATTATGTTTGCAAATACTACCTAAAGAGAGTAAGATAAAATTAATCCTTGAGCTTATGTTCTTCCAAGTTCACAATAAGTCTTGAAAACAATTGTTCAAGAAACTAAAAAGCAACTGAAAACAGATTAAAACCAAAACCCTTGGATAAACCGGATTAGCACTAGTTATGCCACTTCTAGCATAATCATTCATCTAACTTTGTTTTGAAGATGTGCAGGATGTAAAAGCTGTACAAGAAGAGAAGGTCAGCAGTCAGAATCGGACAGTGGGACCAATGAAGAAAATGATACACCCTGGAGGATTTCCTTTCTACAGAGAAGTATATTGGCAAAAAGTTATTTCCCTAATGTAACAGGCCAGTCCCTCAGTACATGTACAATGAGATGAACACTAACCCCTTCTCTACAAGCAAAGAATCTGGTCTTTATGTCTTAACTGTGGCCATGTGGAAGAACTTACAGTGGCTATTCCTAGCAGTGTGGTGTGACAATACTAATTTTTAGGAAACTGTTGGAATTATGCAGCTAATTTACCTCAAAGATGTGGCAAGAGTCTCCTACACAAACTAATGTTAAAGCTTACAATTTTGAAGAACATATCATTTAGAGGAGACCATTCTGAACCTGTGTAAGGACAGAAGTTCCAGCAGTTTGATCCATTTTCAAATCCCAAGAAACTTGGTGCTGTCTGGATATATGGTACTGAGTTATTCTTCTTTCCACTGTGAATCTAAGTCTTAAATATTTTCTCTGTTTCACTGTCACAGTATAAGTAAAAAAAGGGTACTGAAGTATTTTTTTTTTAAAGCCAAAGCTATATTCTATGAATAACAATCATTAAAATCTCTTCTGTTCTTTTTGTTAACGCACAGGCAGAACTTTTGTTTCTGAAGATGGACCAGCTCAGTTAACTAACTTTAAACCCTCACTGACTGGAGTAGGTTCAAGGACTGGCATCAAAGGTCTTATTCAAGGTCTTCAGCTGCAGATTGAGAACCAAGAGGTCTTTAAAGAGTTTATGGTAAAGTGTGATTTCTTTCTAAGATATATGTATTTAGCAAAGCTAGGAAAGTGATTTTTCTTAGCCTTCCACTTGTATGTGAGATCTATTCGTCTAGCTACACTGATTCCACATTTTCAGAGAATTATTCCAGACAGAATGAGGCTTCTGCTCTGTGCTTTTTAGTGAATGTTACATATGGATCTCCCTCTTTACACACAGGTCAGGCTTGCGCTATTTCTTGTCCAAAGTTCCTCCTATAGATTAACTTTTCTTGCATAGGTTACCTTTTCTCAGTTCTCCCTCAGTTCCGTTGAACTTAAGCCTAAGAAGTGTTGCAGGGGTTGCAGCAGAGCAAGAAAGCCATGCTGCTAGGAGTTCACTAGGTGAAGCACTTAATTGAAGGAAACACACACAATGCCATAGCAATCCATGGAACATATTGCCCCAAGATGCTATTAAGCTCAGGAACCTTGTGTGACTAAACCAGAAAATAGAGAGAATAAAATACTTCTATGGATAATGAAAACAGAGTTATATCTGATGGCATATAGACTATGAAAAAGTGTAAAATTATAAAAACATACAAGCTCTTTTGTTTGGAATGTAAATGAATTATTCATGATGGTGGTTATCAGCAAACTTCCCAAAGAACAGACTATCTCATAACTCTTCAACACAATACTGGAATTTTGTCTAATAGAAGTATTAAACATCAGTGAAATAGATTGCTCCCATCTTTCCATAGTAATCATAACTTCATCAGTTTCTTCCTACCTTTCACATTGAGTACAAAATCCCATAGGCTTCAGTGTACAAGATCTGTTAACTTTCATTCGTTCCATTCCATTACTGATGTAGCATAAGATGCTACACATTGAGTCATGTGTCTGCTTAGAAAATGCAAGGAACTAATAGGAAAAGCACTGAAGTGTCAAAGCCAATGGGTATTTTATCCAAATAAAAGCTGTAGTAACTGATGAGGATGTGAAAAACTTTCACATGTGTTTCATGCCATGTACACTGCATAGTGGCACAATGTGCTGCCTGAGCATGAGGCAAGTTGGTGCAATGCATATGAAGAGAGAGAAAAAAAAGTGCAAGTAACTCAAATGAAATGAGGTATCATGAAATGTAAATGAAATTAACAAGTTTTCTGGCTCTCTGGCTTCACTGCAATCTATTGTCCTACATCTGCTATGAAGCATTTTTGACCATGTAATTTGCACTTAACATCGTTAGTGTTGTTCCTTATACTCATCACTTCCTCTGTCGACTGCAAAGTATCTGCTGACATTCGCTGGTGATTCAGCCAGCATGTTGATGATGAGGAATGCTGGCTTTTGCTGAAGAAGCTATTCTAAACATCTATTTTACAGTAGTACCCTAGACATTTTTAATGATCAGTACTGAAGATGTGGGTTGGAAACCTCATTTGAGTTCCCCAGTAATTTTGGGCAGGTTGAAGAAAATACAGTGTAATTTGAATTCCTGGCCTAAAAGTTCAGAGTATTTTGCAGTGATTCCCTACTGCAAGAATTCTGCTTATCAGTCTTGGGTCACACATATCAGTAAAACTTGCTTACTAAATCTGTAGGTTCTCTGTAAAGTATGAGCAACAAACATGGATTAACTATTTCTCTATGGATTAACTATTTCTCTAGGCTTTAGAAAATGTAAAACCAACAGATGACTGCAGAACTGGCAAAGCACCAGAAAACCGTGACAAAAACAGATACCGAGATATTCTTCCATGTAAGTATGCACAGTAATGAGACATACACACAAACTTAATGGATGAAGACATGGGAAACCAAAAAAAATGGTTATAAGACTGAGTTGTAGGAGGCAAATATAATGCAACCTGAATCACGAACAGCTCCACTAATAATGAAATATGTGAGATTTTTCCAAAAGAGGTGGAGTTGGACTTGAGAATTTATATAAGGATGTCTTTGCTGCAAGATATGCAGCTTTCTGAAGCATCATCCTCCATGAGGCAGAACTTGGTCTAGTAGGAGGCCAGCTGTCTTGGTGTTTCCTTCCCTCTTTCTGAGAGACATGGATCTACTATATTTCTGTGGGGAAATGTAACTTGCACTGTAATAGCAGCTTTTTAAATCTATTTAAATCTACAGTTATATCTATTGCCTGCAACACAGTGGCATTGTGGAAAGAATATATTGACAGAAATGTATGTAGCTCTCAAGAAGCTACAAGATTCTTTCAGAAGTACTTGAAAGCCTAATATCCAACCTGATCTTTCAGCTACTCGACTCTGATCTGACTCTAAGCCTAAAGGAAGTTTCACTACTGAAAAGTGATTTTAGAAGAAAGACTTGAATCAAGAGCTGAATGATTGCTGTTAACAAGGACCTCTAAAACCCAATTTCCAATGTCCTGTCCAACTGTTCCCTGAGAGGTATTATGACAGCAAGAAAACACTTTACTTTTGGATTCTAGAAGTCTTTCTAAACTGATGCAGCAGGACTACACATGCAAAATTTGTGGCACAGTACAGATTCTTTGGATTTCCTATTATATAAAACCAGTATCATGGACAGTGGTCCTATGCTCTAAATGAATACTAGCACGGAACACACTATTCTGAACAAGTGCTGAACAATTCCTTGATAATTAGAAGGCTTGTCAGAGTGTGATGGAAGTACCTTAAGAGAAATAGAGCTGCAGTGAACCACATGATGTACTTGGAATAGGAATTCCTATTATCAGTGACTGATATTAGTGTTGTTAGCCAAACATATTCTAAAAAACAGAGATAATACTTTGCTGCTAGAGGCTCAGGTTCCACAACTCTTTAAATCCTAGATGGTAGAAAGC
Source organism: Nothocercus julius (assembly GCA_013398735.1). Taxonomy (NCBI): domain Eukaryota; kingdom Metazoa; phylum Chordata; class Aves; order Tinamiformes; family Tinamidae; genus Nothocercus; species Nothocercus julius. Next base: position 4,367,564 of record VZSV01000048.1, read on the forward strand.
TGTTTCAGATCTACAGCTAAAAGAGCAACCTTCTGTTTCTGTGCAGACGATAAGACACGAGTTCCTCTAGGAGAAAACAATGGATACATCAACGCGAGCTACATTAGAATGAAAGTTGGAGAAGAGGAACATTTCTATATTATAACCCAGGGGCCCCTGCCTTCCACCATAGCTGATTTCTGGCAGATGGTTTGGGAGAATGAATCTGATGTGATTGCCATGATGACAAAAGAAGTGGAGCTAGGAAAAGTCAAATGTCATCGATACTGGCCTGAAACTCCACATGAATCTATAGACCTGGCGAACTTCCATCTCAGGCTAGGCAGTTACCAGATATTGGAGTACTTCATAATTAGAATAATAGAAGTGATCAACAAGCAGGTAAGTTTAGTTAATATTTTTGTAGGTGAGGAAATTGTTTATATGAATAACTACTCAGATTATTGTTTGTTTCTTCTGACACATCTAGTCTTTTTTTTTTAAACATCAACATCTGAAAAACAGGCATGGATTTAGGGTAAATGGGATGCTTCTTTGCTCATCCAACAAGCAAAGGATCCAGTATTACATACTTTTGGACAAGAAAGTTCAAAATTAGTTCTTCAGTAGTCACAGAACCAGTGTGCTCAGAATTTTGCAGAATTGCTTATCATTCTTGTCAAATCATGTCTTTAGTCAGAGCTGCCAGAGTACACTACTATTCTGTAACGATGGGTAGAAGGAAGAGGTAAAGGTAGTTTTCATTCCAGAATGTAGAAAGAATGATATTTCTTTCATTCATGAAAAGACATGAATGCATATGAAGCTACAAACTTGCTGACAGCAAATTAAACGCTTAACAAAAACAAAAACCCGTTGCAAGAACATGGCAACTGGAATGTAAAAATTCAGAAAAAAATTCAGAAAAATATCTTTTTTTTTTTTTTAATTCTAACCAACAAATAAGATAGATAACTACAGCCTTAAGGGACAACAAAACTTCAGTATCTCATGCACAATTATATCAAGCAAATTTCTCAGGCCTCTGGATTCTGAGAGTGCATTTCTGTAAAGCTAAAAAATGCTTAAAACACATCCGCTTATTCCATCCTGATCCCAACCCACAGCTACTGTTACACCTGAGCAGCCACTGCCACCTTCTCTCTGTGCATCCCTATTCTCTGGTGGGCCTTGCAGCTCACAACCTTTCTGTAAGTAAGCTTTCAAAACAAGAAAATTTCCTTGACCCCGACATGAATTTGGCTCTATTTCACTGAATGCCCTGGTTTACAAAGGTCATTTTGTTTCCTTAAGTAACCCTGACTGGAACTTTTATCAGGAAGGCTTGAGTCTGAGTCCTAAAAGCTCCTGGAATCTTTTGTGCTGACTTCAGTTACCTAAATAAAGATTTTGCAGAAGAGTTAGTGAATAGACTCAGGTCTTTATAACACAAGTCAACCAGAATATGACAACACTACTCCTTTTTTTCATATAGCATTTTTTATGAAAACACTGGAAGCAAAAGCTCCTTCCTCTGCTGTCTGTATTCATTTATTTTTTCGGTTGACTTTATATACCTATATTATACTGATATAGTTTCTATTAACTATACATACACTAATATTTCAGTCAATATACATCTGATCTTTTTCCTCCAGACAGAAGAGAAGCGCTGTATAAGTCATTTGCAATTTACCACTTGGCCAGACCATGGTACTCCCACACTGGCTGAGCAGCTTGTAAAATTTATTTGTTACATGAGAAAAGCTCACAAGACAGGACCTGTTGTGGCTCACTGCAGTGCTGGGATTGGAAGAACTGGAGTTTTGCTGTGTGTTGAAGTTTTGTTGAGCTACATAGAAAAAGATTTATGTGTAAGTATCAAACAAAACATTGGTAAGTACTGCAATATTTTATATACTACAAACCCGGATGTATGTTAACGATATGTGTGGGTAGGACCTGCTTTTGTTGTTTTGAACAACAGAGATATTAATTAACAATAGATTATTTGTAAAAGAACTGAGTAATAGCTTTGCCATCAGGATATGTTTAAATCCTCCCTTTTAAGTTGGACTTCAATAATATAAAGTCTGTTCTCTCTTTATAGTTCAACATCAAGCAGATAGTGAAAGATCTGAGACATCAGCGTTTTGGCATGATTCAAACTAAGGTAAGTTCTCCATATTCAAGACAGAGTATGATTTAAAAAAAGCCTAATCATGGTACATATCTACATGTTTTGGTAAATCAGGGGCTTAAAGCATAATTTCAGCCCTCTCACTTGAGGAAAATGACAGCTTTTTATGTAAGTGCTGTAAGTCCAATACAAAAATTCTCGTCCTTACTAAACAATTGAAATAAAAAACAGAAAGCAACCTTTGGTGTAGCTTATAAGCACTTGAAATTCAGTACAAAACAGCAATATTGTTCAGATACAGGGCCAACTATTTTCTTTTAGGCGAAAAGAAAGGCAAATTGCAGGGCTTATGAACAAAACAGGTCCTGCACTTGAACTTGTCCAGTCTTGAACTGTCCTGCAAAACTGCAACCTTCAGCTGAGTTCTGAGCTCTGTGCTGAGCTGTTGTCTCAGTAAACCCATCTATTTAACCAAACCTGCACCTACCTAGAATTCTTATATAGGAAAAGACAAGGTGATTTTAGCAGAACTTTGAGCAAACAGAAGGTGTGAAGAAAAGCAGGATAAGCCTGGGCTAAGTAATGCAGAGGCCAGTATGTGTTCCCTTTTCTTTATGTAGACAAGTATTTAAGCAAATGCTTGGATGTATCTTTCTTCAGGATAATGACTGAACATGTGCCTAAATTTAAGCCTGCAGATAACCTCCTTTGACCTCAGTGAGACTTGAACAGATACTTAATTTCAAAAGAAAGCATTCCTGGACTTTTACGAGTGAATAAAAAGAACAAGGATGTCTCAGAACAATAACTGTCTCAGTTATTGTACCCATGTTGCAAACTTGCTGATGTTATAAGCAACATTTCAGCCAGTTCATTGTTCTTTGTCCATAATATGTTGAATGTTACTGGTTATTTCACATTGGTGCCTCTGCCTACAGGATCAGTATTTATTCTGTTACGAAGTTGTGCTGAAAGTCCTTCAGAACATTCAAGCCATGGATCCCTACTGACTACAATAAGACTCTTCCCTGTTGCTGTTATTCTTGGACTCCCTGGGATCGCTCAACTATTCCTATAAAGTCATGTTAAGTCAGGACAGACAAGTGTTGTACTACACGCTCTGTAAGATTATTCTGATTTTTAAACCACTGTAAAACTTTGCTTAACATGCCCTAGGTAAGTCATATAAATCTTGGCTCGCAGTGTGGAGAAACAGCCAGAACTGGAACACTCCTGTTAAACCATCATGGGCAATTTCAGTGTTCTCTGTAAAAACATGCTAGTTGTTAGGAACATATTTTTGGACTGACATGAAGAGAAAGCAGCCTCTAAATTTAGTTTTGCTGTTCAAAGAGCAGTAGAAAAGATCTAAAACCCGAAAGATCTAAAAGATCTGTTGGTGGTGGTTGAAGATTGGTTGACCCTTACACACAGTTGTAAGCTTTTGACTCCTATACTGCAAATCAGTATTTCCTATCATAGTTACGCTTTTGTGCAGAAGGACTCCGTTTGTTTAGCTCTAGTTGTCTCAACAACGTCCAATCATTTCCAGGCATCACTCCAGCACAGGAATTTATACCATCACCACTGGAAATCTGAAATCACGAGACTGAAAGAAAGACAGGAGACACCAAAACCATAGCTAGTGCTCTTCAGAGCAGGAAGAGAACTCTAGAAATTTGAAGGAATTTTCATTTTCTTCCAACGATACAAACAGCTGTAGACAGTGCTGGTTTCCTTTCATTGGGCATCCATGTGAAAAGCAATGCAATACTAAACCAGATGAAATAATCATGTACGTGTGTATATTGTGGCACACATCTACATTTCTTCTTTCCCTGATCATTTCCATTGATTATCTCATAATTCTTATGTAGGTTCTGGTCCAGTTTTTGAAAATCCTACTGATTTCAGTAGGGGAAGAACCAGATCTTTAAGTCAGAGTAAATAACTACCTGTACATGTTTTTTTCCTTGTAAAAAGTGGTTCAGTTTGTATATTGAGCAGATATTACTGTTCCCCAACTGTTTGCCCTTGTGAGGTTTAAACCTAAATTAAACTTTAGAAGACTCTCTGATGTTTCTGACAGAGAGGTTCACGGAGGGGTTTCATTTGTCTGCATTAGTAAGATTGTAACTATTTATATAGTACTTCCAATTCCTTTATCTAGAAGGTGATATATATGGAAATGGAATTATTAGATATGAATGGGAAGAGTAACTTTTAAACATAGGACATGATAACAGAATATATTTAACTAAACTGTACATATTTTTAAAACTTCCTTGATCTCAAAAAAGGCAAAAATGTTAATAGGCATTTGACTATAAAACTACAGTATTGAAAAAGACAATAAAATAGCTGTTTCTTTTCATTAGAAATAAGAGATTTATAACTCAGAAAGAATGAGGCATTAAAAGCAAATTAAAGCTATGACTTTCAGAAAAAGCCTCTGTAATACAATTATAATTAAGGCCAAGGGCCCTTCTTCGTTTTCTGCCCTCAGATAGTTTGCTGAAAGTCAAGAAAAAAATTGAAATAGGACTAATATGAGCCAGATGCTTAATTTCAATCACACTGATAGAAATCCAGAGTAATTCTAAATTGGTGGGGTAGCACTGGACTTATGTCGGTATAAATGCAAAGAGCATCCAATGTTTGTCTTAAATTAATTGAATTTGAGTCTTCTAGAAATCATTATTCTCTATATATTCTGAATTTACTATATTCATGTTACATATAGAGGACTGTTTGCACAATTTTGTCAAGCAACATCAGCCAATTTTTTGTTCATAACTTTGTTACCTCCATTTGGTATTTGGCCTTTTACTTTGATTTTATTTATTGTACATGTACTACTATGCAAAGTAACACTGCACACTAATGCACAATTCACTTTTTGTACCACAACAACTTTAAAAAGCTTCTCAGTGAAAATATTCCTGGACTTTATGCGAAGATGCTTTTTTTTCCTGTAGTTTAGAACAAAAATTTGGATTTAGAAGATAGTTCTTGTGGCGCTGTTTGTTCCCCCAGATTTGTGCATCATCTTTGCAGCTGTTTAACAGAAATGTTTCTTGTTTTACAGGGATATTAAAAAAGATTTCTGAAAAAACACTTTGCATTGGGTTTCATTTCATTGCTTTGTATGAAATGGCTGTCATAAGACTTAACCAAACAACAAGAGCTTTGGGGAAAACTAATTTTTTATTAATGGGGGCTTACATTTAAACTTGCCCTTTTGCAGAGAAGTCCTTTATAGACTGGGCCACTGAATTTGAAGTGTAGATTAACTTGGAACAGACAGAAGACTGTTAAGACTCATTTCAGCATAGCAAATTTCATTTGCAAGGGAATCTGCTTTTTTCCAACTGAAGTTTTCATATTGAGAGATTTAAATTTGTTATTTGCTTACAGGAACATCTGTAATGCAGCTAGTCAATTTGGGGATGGGGAGATGTACCAGTTCTGCTATATGCAGTAAATGTCCTTCAGAGCCCTGAGCACCTGTCCTGTTCAGTTATGTTTTACCAGTTGACATATCCCAGACTGCTTAACACCAGACTCTGCTGAGCTGTTTTGTACTTTCAAGTTCATATCTGAACCCAAATTAGTATCTCTCACCCATCTGTCTCTCAGGGCCTGATATGTGTTCTAAGATCATGTACTCATTGAGCACAATGGGAAAAGTTTAGAAAAATTTGGATTTGGCTTTTTTCCCCTCAGAAAGATGTTTTTGATGACTGCTGTCCAGTTAACATTATTTCTACAGGAAAAGATATACAGAACAGCTCTGAAACAAAGCCACTGTAGATAAGCAGGCGTAAGAAAAGTCTATTTCTGAGGGAAGATGAATGTTTGAATTCTTACATAATGAGGCCTCTGATGGCAGCAATGCTTAGGTACTGCTCATGGTTTTTCAGATCAGATCTATGTGCACATTTTCAACTGAACTTACTGTAAACCTATGTTCCAGCTGTACCTCCTTGAGATATATGCTTGCAGGAGTAAGGAGAAAAAAAAAAAAGAGCTTTGATATATGCAAAAATCAAAGCACCAATTTGCAGCCAGCCTTGGAAAAGAACCTCTTATATAGCCACAACACTACTTCTGAGCCGACTGCTTTTAAAAATGCTCATTAGAAGTGCATATCAAAGAAATAATGACTTTGGGGACCAGCTGTATTTATGGGGAATAGAAACAGCAGACCATACTTAAACCCGTCTCTAATTCAAAACTCCATATTTCTTCTAAATAAGAAACAACAGACTTGCTTCATTTCTCGTAATTCTCTGAAAAGTTTTCCAATGTGCAGCTGTGATTCACAACACACCTGTCACTCTCCACATGTTTTTGGGTGAAATATCATGCTATTTATACTTCTGTTTTGTGGGTTTCTCGTCATCTAAATCAACAGCACCATTGCTCATAAAAATGTAATTTTGTAACTGTAGTTATCATTTGCTGCATTCATCTTCAGGATTAGAAACTAGGCACAATCATCACACTGAGGTGTACATATGATAAAAAGAACTAGCTTGGGCTTTGATTCATGAGCTCTGATTGATGAAGATAATTACAGCTGACACGCTATATGAGGAACTGCAATAACTGAAACATAGACAGGAAATCCACTTCAGGCACCCTTGCAACAGGGCCAGTAACCTCCAGTAATGAGGTGCAATCAACAGATTGGTCCAGTGACATCCTAAATCATAGCAGCTGCATCCACCAGCCCATGAATGCTGATGCATTAGCAACAAAGTCTGGCGTGACGGCGCAGACGCGGTAAATGTAAAAGCCACCAGTATGACAAAATAACAGCTAGCACACACCACCACCTATGGGCAAGCCGCTGGTGTTGCAGTATTAATTGCAATTAGTCACTTGTGCCCTTGGCAGGAAACTACTCAATTAACTTGCGCTGCAGTTCACTCAACAGTTCTGCGGGGACGTGCCAGGCCGGAGGCAGAGCTCTGCCTCAGCTCTGCGCGGCCACGCAGGCCGCCCGCGGCTCGTCCGAGGGATCCCAGAATAGTGCAAGATTGTGGCTATCTCAGGAAAGGGCAAGCGCCACATGCCTACGATTTTGACAGGCTCTGGCCAGTTCTTGAGCAGAGCCTAACTCGTGCCTAAGCCTCTTGATCTCAGAGCACGGCTGCTTTTGGAATGATTCATGTTCTCCACTTCTGAAATCCTACTGGAGTTTTATAAGCACTTTTTTTTATAAACACTGTGAACAGGTGCAACAGCTTAAATGTGGATATTTAAACCTTAATTGGGCATATTTAGTGTGAGATAACACTGTAAACTCTTTTTTTCTTGTTAGGCCACTGGTTTATTTTGTCAAGTATGATGCAAAGTCATCTGCAGAATGAAGACTGGAGAGACTGTTGTGTGTCTGTTACTAGTGAAGGACAACAGTATTTCTGATAGCTGTTAAATCAGCATGGTTCTGGGATCAACAGGAAGCCTACTGCTTGCAAGGATGACTGATTATCATCATATAGTATAAAAAATGGATGCCAGCCAAGATCTCCACACTGAAGAGACAGACAGCCTGTGCAGCCTAAGTCAATGAAAGGTGAGAGTTAACTATTAGTTTGGTCTTTTAATTGTCCAATAGTTTGTGTGATGGGAAGACACAAGAATTATAAAGCCATGTACAACAGTAAAGTACTATTTGCCCGTGATTTTGCACTGACATAGTTCTGTAGGTTTAGAAATAAGTTTGTAAAACCATGAGTGCATTGGAGTGCCAAACAGGTTTAATTTTCCTTGTTGTGGTCAATGACTCAGTGCATATCAGGAAGAAGGGTAACGCATTCTCTACTCAGGCTTCTTCAGACCTGAAAGCACTGAGCAGATACCACAGAATCACAGTTGAGGTTGGAAGGCACCTCTGAAGACAGTCCAGTCCAAGCCCCTTACTCAAGAAGGGTCACCCAGAGCAGGTTATTCAGGGCCATTTCCAATCAGGTTCTTAGTGTCTCCAAGGATGGAGACCCTACAAGCTCTCTGGGGAATCTGTTCCAGTATTTGACCTTCTTCACAGTAAAAAGCTCTCCTTATCTCTATATGGAATTTCCTGTATTTCAGTTTTCACCAATTGCCTCTTGTCCTTTCACTCTATACCATAAGAAGTATCTGGCTTCATCTTCTTTATTCCCTCCTGTCAAGGAATTTATACATATCAAGATGTCCCCTGAGCCTTCTCTTCTCAAGGCTGAACCACGACATCTCTCTGTCTCTCCTTGTTTGACAGATACTCCAATCTCTTACTTACCTTCATGACTCTAACATATCAATGATGACTGAAAGTAAGAAAGAGATTCCACCCAAAAACTGCCTATTGAAATGAGGAGATACACTGTTTTCTTGTACCTACTAGCTTTAGAGAGCTGCTGTTTTAATATCACTTATGCACTAATCAAGCCCTGGGAAACCAAGACAGTGTTTAAAAGAGGGTCAGAAGTACCTCTCTGAAGCCAGCTGGTGAGATCTGCCAGTGACCAGCTCTACTTTCTAGCTCACCTTGACACTTCAGCATCTTTCCTTGTGCAACCAAGACTCTGTACTGATCTCTCCCCTGCAGGAAGTAGGTGGTTGCTGAGAATCCACTGCCTGGCCTGTCCAGCACCTGATCCACACACATGAGTGAGGGACAGCAAGCTTTTAGAGATCCTGCTCTGAATTTCAGGGCTATTTAGCTTTCTCATTAAACCATTCACAAACAAAAAAACCGCTAAGACGCCCGAGAGCAGTACACCCCCAACCAGGCGGCAGACACAATGGGGACTAAACAGTAGCTGCCCAGCGCCCCAGCTCATTACACAACCCCGCAATTAACCAATGTCGCCTGCACGTTCTCCCCTCCCTGCATTTGTTCTCTTGAGAGATGACAACCCCTTCTCCTTCTTCCAGTTCAGCTCCCTTGGAAAGAAGCCCTAGCAACAGTAGGCTTTCCTTTCCCATCTCACTGCTGTAAAAAACTCCTATTTCCCTGAGCATTTCATTCATGGTTGAGGTAGATTTACCCCAGGCAAAGCACCAGCTGCAGCACCTCTTGGTCCATTCAGTCCACCTACCAATAAGGACATGCTGTGAGCTTGCTTAATGCCAGTATCCTTGGATAAGTGACAAAGACACCATGGGAAATAATGAACATTAGGAAAATGTAGCTATAGCAACACTAGCGGTCACAAAGCAAATCCTCTCCATGAGTGCAGGGAAACTGCTGTTACTGTGTACGTGAAAGGGCTGATAGAGCAGGAGCAGGGGCTACAGCAGCAGGAGGAGTGTGCCTGGCCTGCAGCCTGCCCACAAATAGCACCTCACACAGAAACACAGCCATGGCAGACAGAAACTTAGCTCCACCTTTGCTCACACACCTCTGTGAATGCTAGGCGAGACTTCAGCATTCCAAAACTGCTGATTATTTGCAAGGAAATCCCAAACCTCACTCAGTTGGCTCCACATTTTACTGCAGGCTTAGGACCACGTAAAGAAAGTACCTGCCGATAACACTGTCACAGAAACCTGAAGGCTGCCATTACACGACAGACGAACAGAACCTTGATTTCTCACTTAATTACCCTGCCTCCATCTACTTTCTCCCCTGAAACCAGGTAAAATTTTAAATTATGTATTCAACAGGGAAACAGGTGGTGCTTTCTGATTTTCTTGGGATTCTAGATGAAATAACTGTATGACTGTTGGGGAATTTTGATTTTCAGGAGATAAAAGAGAAATAAAGTGTTTCATTATTTAACTTGGAATAGCACTACATAAATTCCTCCACAATTCCTGCATTCTTCTCTTCACCACACTTAGAATTAATTGTACGACAGCTACTTAATGAAATCATGCCTCATTTTCCCTGTGTACTGTTTTTCCAACTTACAGGACATACTGAGTCACAGGTAATGGTTGCAAAATGTCAAGGAAGTGCTCAGGGAAAAGATACTGCAAAGCGCTAAATATTCTTTGTGCTTACACCCTTTGGTTACCATAAATTCACCAGCATTGCTGTATGTGTGATAGGATACAAGCAGCAATCCATTTCTGTTATTACAATATTGTAGCTTCGTTAAGGGAAACAAGTATTTCATATGACTGCGAGCTATTTTCATCCAATTTACCTGGTCTCTGGAAAGGAGGAGGATTTTACTAAAATATCATGTGAGCAGCAAATAGGGCCGAAGTAGCTATTTCACAGCTAGAAATCCTATTAGTACCCCCCAACTTGAACCATTTAGCACAAATTGAGTATCACTGCTTTCGCTTGACAGCAATTTTAGATCAAAAGATCTAAAACTATTCCCATAATCCGCATGCGGACAAAGCCAGGGATGCCAGCAGCAGTGGGATGACCACAGCTCTCAGCTCCATACAAACACTCAGCTCCTTCATTGCAACACTGCCCCAGGCAACAGCATCTCCTTCCACAGAGCCCCTTGCCAGCTCCCGCTGAGATTTTCAACCTCATGGAGACTTCTCCACCTACTCCCCCTCTCATCAACATTCATTTAGATGCTAAACTAAGAGTGTGGGTGGCTGCTGGGTTATGTTCTTCTGCCAGACTTGTCAGCAGCTCACAAGGCCAGGTTCTGCTACCCAATGGCTCCTCCTGGGCACTTACGTAATAGTGGTTTGAGCTCTATCAAAGGATCTAGCGAAACTCAATTATCTCCTCCAGTACTGAGAAGGACACAGAATAAGCAGGGAACACCACCACCAAGTAAATATGTTAATGATATCCATTAGATGAAACTTTCCCTCCTTCCCCCTTGGCAACAACTCTCCCCTCTTAGTTGTCTGGTGAATAAGGCAACATGTTCTCACACCACCCACCACCCCGCTTCTCACAGTGTACCTTTGCTCACAGTTTGCTGTTAAAGTCCTTGAGGGATCCTAGGGGCAGCAAAGCTACCTACAGCTTGACAAGGACTTTATACCAAACTGTGAGTAAAGGTACACTGCCCTTGGTAGCCCATCCAAAATGATTACAGCCCTGGGCAGGGAAAAGAGTATTTTCACCAAAGCTGACACCCTCTTTAGCTTCAAGCTCATCCTTTATTTTCCACCACACAAAGCATAACAACATTTGCACCAAAATGATCTGATGGATGTGTTTGTGAGGTTTGTCCTGGCTCTTCTTTTCCTGATCCACCCAAGGCTGCCTCCTCTCCACAGCTTTAAGCCACAGGATTCACACACACTCAGGTATTTTTGAGTTTTCCCTCCAAATCTTCAGCACTTCTCTTCCTGTCAGGCTGTTCCTTGAACACTGAGTAGGATGTGATCTCTGCTTTTAAATCTGTTATCTCCTCCATAGTTAGAGGCACCAGGTCTGGGTATAGCTACTGCCCTGGCTTCTGGAGAAGCAAAACCTGCTTCTCTCTGTGCTTTGTGATGGAGAATCTCAGTTCTGCCCCTAAAGACACTATCAGGTTCTGTACAGCTAGGGCATGTGGTGTGGTGGTGAACATGGCTTTCTCTCTCAGTGTAGATTTACCAGCGTTGCTTATTCCTGTGTAATAAGACACTAAATTCTAAAGACTCAGTATAGTTTGCTATGTTAAAAGTAGCTTTTGGCTGATGCTCTGTGCTCTCAATGCCCCTGCAGATACCCATCTCCCAGCTGCTGGGAAGGGGCACATCTATGCGTTGGTGTGTGTTGCTGTGTACATGACACTAGGGCTAGCAGGCTACCAGAAGACAGGGTGCTGACAGCAGCCTGTCAGAGGGGGAAACCACCTTGTGAGGATATGCGTGACGGGCCCACTGGAGTGAATTAGGTCACCTAATGCTGTCATAAGCAATAGAGCCATAGCTCATTCTATACCAAGCAGCGTCCTGCAGGGAGGCTTTGGGAGAACTAGCTCTGCTAATAAGGTTACCAGCAGGGATATTACATGCCGTGACATCACTGCGGAGAGGAACTGGTGTGTGAGGGGATGCAGAGCTCTGAGGAACTCAAGACAAGCAACCTGAAGGGAAAACTTTCCCCCGCCTCCTGTGAGCTCAGAGGAGATCTGCTTTGGGCTTGACGGACTTCACCCTGAAAATCTACTTTGTTCTCCAGTCTAACCCTTCTTAACTGAAGAATGAAATGGTATATAGGTTGCAGCAATGGCTGTGTGAGCTTACCGAGACTTTAACGCTCAATTTCAGGATCCCGTAAGGGCGCTGAGCTGAATTTCAGGAGATGCTGTGTATCTACGTGGTGGACTCTCAGTAGTTGATGGATCTAATGTAGCCTTCTCAATCAGTTATGAAAACTTTTATCATTGTTTTACTGATTTCTTCCTACTTCCATTCTTTCTCATTCCATAAGAAATCCTAGAAAGAGACAAAGAAGAAAAGGAGATTGGTAAGCTTTCAGACTCTTCCACTTTTCATATCAATCTCTCAAACCTTCTGCAGACACAAAGAATCTTTTGTCTTCCACTTTTTGTGGGGAATATACTGCTCCAGTATCTAGTAGATACAGGGAGAAAATATGGTCTTTGTTGGCTATTATATGGCCCCTCTAGTGAAGCTGCAAGAATATTATGCACAGCTTGATCCAAAAAGTGTACCTGCAAAACTGGGAGAGCAAGGCAATAGTGTTTAACTTTCCAGGACTAAAAAGACAGAGGGGAAAAATGGGGGTGGTGTTGGAAATCTCTTCATCTGTATCTGTATGCAGACCCAATGGGATAATTCATTTTAATGTCTGGCAACACATCTCCATTTTCCTTACCAGTATTAGCCTGAATATAACTTCAACTTCACTGTTCTTCTCTTCAGTGAAGCTTTATGCTCCCTGTCAAGCCCAGTCCCATTGCACGCCCTGGGCACACTTTACACAGATCTGACGATTTACAAGAGGGCTGCTGAGCTTACCACAACTTTCCCCGTTCAGGTTTATATATGCAGAGGCCAAGACTCAGTGGAGTTTGTCATAAACTGCAGGCGCGTTCCACTGCCTAGAAAACTGCAAGTTTTCATTTCCTTTAGGTGATGTTTTCCTAAGATTTTCACAGCTTTAGTCCTGAGATACTTCCTGCTCTGAAGAAAAGCACACAGTGCAGAAGGACGGTGGCAGAGAATGGCAGCAAAAGACTTGTAATTTTCCCTGCTGCCACCAGCTGTCACCAAGTCCTCATGGATCGCTGATGTCCGGCCACCAGGAGCCTCCTGCCTGAGTTCCAATGTTTCTCTTTTATAGAGAACAGGGTAAAAAGACGAGCCTGAGGAGCTGAGGACAGAGACTTTTTGTGAGCGGAGGAACTATTGCTTGACCGATACCGAAGCGAAGCCGCGAGGCTCTCCCGGCATTTGGGCACCGTACTCTGACTGGAGGCTGTCTCCCTGCACTTGCCAGCAGGGACCACCTCCACCAAGCCTTTCCCTTCACTTCTACCTGAAATACCCAGCAGAGACGGTGGCACGCAGGGTGGCAGAAGGCACAAGAAGGAAGTTCCTGTCACTACTCCACAGGTAGAGCTGCTGAAATGGTCTGTCTGAAACTTCCTGGGAAGTAAAGGGCTGAACGGGCACTGAAGGTAGCTCTGCATGGCCACGTGGCAGAGCACTTGCCAGGAAGCTGCCCGCTTTCCACGGCAGCGGCTCTTTTCTGAGCTTCACTGAGTGCTGAGCGCTGTGGGCTCCTGCACTGCACAATTGCCTGAGGTCTCACTGCTCAAATATGTGTGTTCCCCAAGAATGAGCCGGCTTGCCAAGAGGCTCTCCTCAATACATCCTGGCTGGCAGAACAGCACTCCCAAAGCTTTGCCATCGGAGGAAATGTTTAGTCTCAAAGAGATTAGATGCGCAGACTAAATAGGATGAATAGAAGTTGACAAATATCCAAGATGTATGTTTGAGAATGAAGAGGCCGCACTGGAAATGAATGGATTTTAACGAGAGAAGGAAAGGAAATTCCCGGTGAATTGCAGACACCCATTGTCCTGAAGGGACATTGTTCCTGTGGCCCCAGCAGGGACAGAAAGAGCTACTGTTGGGCCTGGTTGACAATGGCAGCTTGGACTTCTATAGCACCTTTCATGGAGGGCCTCAAACCATTTCACTCCTGAGACTAGCAGCATTATTTGTGGCTTTTTACAGACCCTGAAGTACACACTGAGACCAAGTAACTTGGCCATTGCCTCGTGGTGAACATCTCTCAGAGCAGGGAACATGAAGCCTGCTAAGCGCAAATGAACCTCTGGCCTAGTGCCTCACTCCGGTACCCTGCCTGCTCTGGTGTGGTGGTGCCTGGATTCCATCGAGTCAGCTCTCACAAATGACATTGTAATGAAGAACTCCTTGCCCATAATGGCAAGGGCCTCTCTGCCCCAGGTAGCTGGGAATACAGTGCACATCACTCCACACAGTGCACAAAGCATGGAGAGACACGCGGAAGAGCAAACGTCTCCACACTGTGCCTTTGCTCCTGATAAGTGCTCACACATGACGCCGTGCCTCTGCTCACGTGCCAGGCAGACTTTCTCAGTTTGTGAGGCAGTCCATGCTGCTGAATCACCACTGCTTCTGGGACCCAAATTAGCTAGATTTAGTAATTTGAATAGCCAATAGATGTTTTACAACCAGCTGAGTGGCAATCACATCCAATGTTGATGCAGACTTAAAAAGTCAACAGAGCATTTTGCCTTTTAATTGTTTTGTCACTAGTAGGAAATTTTCCACGTTCACGGCGCGCTAACTGCCTGGTTATTTGGAAGGATTTCAACCCAAAAAGCAGACGGGTAGCAGGAGTGTGATGAGCTGAACACAAACTTCTGATCTAAGATATCTGCATTTTTCTCACGATTCTTCTTGCCCCATTTCCCCATTGAAGGTTGTCCTATGTCTCATCTGTTAATTACAGATGGTCATTTTTCCCTCTTTAGACAATGGGGAAAGGATGAAAAAAATCAACAATGAATTTCAAAATATATCTGAAAAGCCAAAACTTCTCTGGTTTCCTGAAATCTAGACAAAACTGCAAAGGGCCCCAGGAAGAAATCTTGTTTCCAAGCAGGAAATAAGAGACAGGAATTTGAGACATTTGAGAGAGGAATTACTTCTTTTCTAAAGAAGCTCCATTAGAAAGCAGCTGCTGCAATATGAATAAGAGAGAATGGAAAGAAATCTATTTCACCTATCACTACCATGTCACACTCTCAGAAATAGATGCTTCTACTACAGTTCGGCTTTAGCAGTTTTGGCAGTGTGGAAGAGGCTGCCCTGTCTGTGGCGTGACCCTTTGCAAAGCAAAACAACACGCAACATAGCATCCTAAGAAAGCCCTCAGTGTACCAAGGGACCTTGTTTGCTGTTGTGTACTGCCTTGACTGAAAAAATGAAGTAAGCCTCACGGAAGTTGGTCACAGAAACAGCTGAAGGGTTGTGGTTTCTCCTAGTCACGCAGTCCCAAAAAGGATATTTGCATTCCAATTTGAGTTTAAAATGTTGCTAATGCTAAATACTTCCACACGTAGGGGCTAATTGCTCCTTCCCTTAGAAAGAAAATCTTGGTTTTGTTACAAATGAACTACCTACAACTCTTAGCTTCAAGGGATGGCAGAAGGGGTTAAAGGGGACAAAGGGATATCCTATAATACCTACAGGTCTGATATTACTATGATTTTTCCTTTTACCCCCTGATTATAAATAATTGGTAATTAAAGTTTAAACCTAGTTTGGTCTCTTATTGATGCAGAAGTGAAAATGAGAAAGACTGTAACAAATTTGCTGTTAACAATTCATTGAGCTTTGTTTTCTATAATGTTTCAATGTTGCTGTCACCAAAAGACTGAAAAAGAGAGAAGTCTCTCCTCAAAATTTTCAAATTCAAATGTTTATTTTCCAGTGAGATGCTGGTTTGGATAATATGTTCAGACTTTCTTCTGCAGCCACCAGCAGTCATAAGAACACGATTCCAGATGCCCTCCTGGACTCTGACACTCTTAAATGCCAGATGGAGCAGATCTCTGTCTGAATTGCTGTTCAGCTGCCTCTTCCAGAACAAACTCACACTGACCATCCCTCCATGGCACATCTTATCTTGTAGGGGCAGCAGCAGTGTTGGGAGTGAGAAGGGCAATGCAGAGAAATTAAGTCATTTGGTGCCCTAGCACAGCTGTTGGGCTCCACATCCCTGGGAGGGCCAGGGCTTGCGGGAAGGGGATAAGTTGCTCATTTCAAACTGTCCTTATTGACCAGACATTTCATTTAAATTGTCCTTAGCACCTGCCTCCAATTACCTGACTTCAAGGTCCATGCATGACAGAAGCTGGAGCTCTGATTAAATCCATGCTTCGTATTAGCAAGCCATTAAGCTAAATGAAAGCTCGGTGCTCCTTTGAAGGAGATCATTTGTCTTCATTAAAAGTGGCCATCCTTGATTGCCTTGACAGGAGCATCACCCTCCAAGGTAACAAGGACTGTTATTGCTGAGAGGTAAAATAATGTATTGCAGTCTCCTGGAGAGTGATTTGTATTTATTAATGTTCTCACAAATTACTGCACCCTGATTAACATGTGAGTGTGACAGGTAGCAGGGGTGTGCTGCTCATCATGGCCATTCATACAGGCCACTGCCCCCCTCAGATTGCTCGATAGGAACAGGAGGGAGGGAGGCCACCTTCGGCCCTTAAGTGATGAGGGAATGATGAACAGAGACTTAGCCAGGCTGGAAAAAAAATGGCCTATCACATCTCTAACTAGGTGATAATCTCCAATCCAGATAGTGAAAATGACACAAAAGCAGTTTTCTTTGCCAGTAATATATAGATATATAGATATAATAGATATGATGATAAAATATATAACTCTGTGTGTGTGTGTGTGTGTGTGTGTGTGTATGAGAGACAGAGAAATATAATATGTAGAGCTCCATGTTCTCATTGTGGTCAACCAGTCTTATACTTTTCATCCATCAATTCTGAAGTGCTTTACAAAGGATATCTTACTTTACTGATGGGGAAGCTGAGGTAGAGAGAAGTAAACTGACTTTCTTAGTGTTCCTGGAAGGCCTGGAGAAGAGCCAGATAAAGAATTTACATCTTCTAAACCACTATCCCACTTCCAGCTCTACTGTTTGGTAGATATGTCTGAAAACATATCCCATGGCACTTTACTTCTGTGAAGTAAAGATTACTTTAGGAAATATGAAACTAGGATTATTGTAATGTGTTTTCCCACAATATCACAAGTAAATCATCCTCAGAGGTCCAGTGCCTGGATTAGAGGAAGCATCCAGGAGATTTAGTAATGGATAAGTAGCTATAATACCTGTTAGAGGGGGCCTGTGTGCCAACCACTCTCCAGGTTCAAGCACTAGATCGTTTTCATCCAGCTCCCCCCAGATCAGAGGTTTTAGTTTAGGACAACAACCAGTTCTGGCTAAAGTAATTTCATTGCACATCCTGAACTTTTCGTATACTTTGGTGCATCACTGTGCCGGGTCACCTTTTTGAAGGAAAAGCAGTTGCAAACAAACACTTCTTGTTCCAGTGCCCAAGAAGAGGCCTGGTCAGAAATCAGGAATGTGTGTGAATCACTGCTCTCATCTGTATATCACACTTCCATTAGTTTCACACAGTTCAAATAGAGAAGGCTTGATTCAGCACACTATAAATAAAAGAACTATAATGTAGGGAAAAATTGAAAGACAGAATTTTACAATAAATTCAAAAGAGATTTTCCACTGAGACTTCAGCATGTAGCCAGCTCCTATTGATTTTACTAGCTTTCTAAGTTAGAGGATCTAGCAGTCTCCTCGCTCTTTCCCTAAATCCAAAGCCTGAACCAAACTGAGATGCTGATGCAGTGACAGAAGTTTGCAAAAGTCCTAAATGAATTCATGTTTTGCGTGCTCTAAAGCAGAGATGGGAACTTTCCAAGCAGACGAGCTTCACAGCCAGTTACAGAGGCAGCAGAAGGCAAGGTCTGTCACGTCAATGCAACTATACCCATGAACTGAGCAGAGACCATTATCGTCCAAACGAGCACAACCACACTGCAAAGTGTACAACAATTCTGGTCACGTAATACACAGCTCCCATCCCACAGCATGAAACACTCTGCCACAGCATGAGACTTTCAAGTGGGGCTGTCACATGCCTGCCTGTGGGACATGCTTTTGGTCATATCAAAGGAAAAGTGCAGCAGGCGCTCAGCTGCCACAACATTTCATTTAGTCTCTCAGCTCTGTCTCTGAACTTGCGAAATGTCCAGGAAAGAGAAGTTGTAGTGGCTTACAGACTGGACAACTGCTTTGCAGACTCAAGCTCTACGTTACTCTAAGCTTTGGGTCTCAGATTTGGCACATCTTCTCCCTTCTATCAGCGCACAGGCATTTGTTTAGAAGTGATTTGCCAGCGACATTAGCCAGATGAAGCAGCAGAGGACGTGAACTGCAGATTCTTCAAATATCTCTTTAAAACTGCCTTCCACAAAGAATTCCACAAAATATTGGGCACTCTTTAGAGAGCAGAAATGTTCTTGCCCATGTATTAAGGATGCCACTGTGCCAGTTCACAAAGAGCAGGAGTTTGTTACAGCCATCCCTTCTGAGTATAGCTCAAACCCATTCCGCCTAACAGCTCAGAAGCTTTTGCTTCTGGTGATCAAATTACCTGTCACACTGGCTATGAAAACAGCCAGTACTCTGTAGCCACTGTTTATTACAGAAATTCTTATTGTTTTCATCTTGTTTTATGCATCTTTCCTTATGCTTTACTTTCCCCAAGTGACACACACAAGCCCTACAGGGCTACTTGCAGCATTTCCAGCAAAAGAGTTTGACTCTTGCCTGGTGACTTCAGCAAAATAAGGAATGCATGAAAAGGACTCAGGGGAGGGGAGCACCTTACTCCATTACTTTTAAATTAATGTTTTGACTCATAACTTGCATTAATTTCATCCAACACATGCAACAAATAGATGTGTTTGGGTGAACAGGTAATATGAAATGATTTAAGTGTTCTCTTATGAAAATATAGCATATTAATTGTCCTGCAATTAAATTTTCTTTCTCTTCAGTACAGAGCACTGAACGCAGTTCTACCATAACACATATATGTGAACATTTTTCTACTGTAAATATCAACAGCAAAGGTGATAAGGAAGGCCAAGTACATACTGAAGGGAATACAGACTCATCCTCATTTTCTACTTTACCTGTCAGAACTCCCTGGTCTAAAATAGGGATTGAACTGACAGGTTAGCAGGAATGAAGAAAAAGGTTGACCCAGTCACATGTGGCCTGTCAGTGCCTAGGAACAAGCTCTCTGCTCACACAAGTTGTCTGTCTTCCTCACAGTCCACCACGTACAAAGTAAAGCCTGTCATCTCTCTTTAATGTGTGGCTGAGAACGTCAGTCACTTATCAGAAGCTGGGTGACGTGGCAAGGCATGTTCTTTGGGATGTGGCCACCGGCAGCTTTGATCACGTCTGCCCCATCAGAAACAGGGGAGTGCTGCGTATCCTGAGAGTTTCTCCACGCCACAGAATCCCAGATTTCTCTGACCTTGAAGTCTTTATTTAGTCCATTAACCCAACCCTCTGTCATTTCCTCTCAGCCCAGGAATCCTTTGGTATCCTGCCCTGTTATCTGCAAGGCAAATACGAATAGGGGTCCTGATGATTAGATACACAGTGCAGAAAACAGCTGTAAGGGGCTGCAAAGTGTATACATTATGAGCAATATTACAAAAACATCTTTAATCCCTTAATGAGGGCACTTTGTCAGGGTAAGGGAAGATAAAGGCGTTTTGCTGCAAAGCCCCCAAAATGCTTTAAAACTAACAAGCTTAACCAACGTCATGACACATTCTTACTCCTTATCTCTGCACTTCATGAAACTTAGGATAATTTTTTTTCTGTGACATTAACAACAGTATTCAGGAAGAGCTGTAATGTGCAAGACAGTTAAGAAAGCTGAAACCCAACATCCTTCTTGAGCATTTTGGACAATACTTTTCATGATAAGCTCACACAAACTGTCATGACCTGGTCCAATCCTGTGTTTGGAAAGGCTCCACATCCTGTGTAGATCCATGTGGGAAGATTACATGTGTCCAGTTTCAAAGGTGAATTCTAAGGAGCCAAGGGCTTGGCATTATAACTGCACCTGCAGCTCTCGGGGGATGCCACTAATCCTGTAACACATCTAGTCCCTTCTTGGAGGCAGCCCCAGTTCCTGGATATGATCAGAAGTAGCATGCAAGGGGACTGTCTCGTGGTACTATGGCATTTCTGCCTCCAAACCCAGATGGAAACCAGACATGAAACAACATCTTATTCCAATAGCTGAGGCACTCCGAAGTTTGGGTTATATTTGGTACTTAAACAGAGGGAAGAAAGTGGAGAGAGAGGGGGAGGCTTGGTGCAAAGTATTTTTCCCTGTTGCTACCTAGACTTGGGTTATGACAAGATGTTTTTTGCTTTCTTTTTTTTTCCTCTATCCTCTAAGTTATGTACTTTACGTATAAAACAGAATTATAGTGTCAGTGATGTCTGTGGTTGTTTCATCATACTCACCCTTATCTCTTGCCTTATCTTACAAATCAGCAGTTACACTCTTTTCTTCTTAAATACAGCAGCAGCTATCTGAGATGACTACAGAAGCCCAGAGCAGCAGGATGAATTCAGCTCTTGGCTTCACTTGAATAAATCCAGAGGGACTCCGGAGTTAATCCAGATTCTCTCACAGTCTTTTAGATCAGAAACTGTAAAGCTGTAATGGGCAGCTGTTAGTAAACAATGAAAGGTTGCAAGTGATTAAGGTACAAAAATTCCTGACAAGATGACCTTTTAGCAAGACTTGGACTTCAAGCATAAGCATAAGCGTAAGAGTATCTAACATGCTGCTGGATAATAGATGCAAAAAGTGTTTTAGGAGAGAAAACAGTAGCCCTGTGTACCAAATTAATAACACAAGTCAGCATACTGATATGTGCAGTTGTCAGGACACTGAGGCCAAATACAGCACTTAAATTTCCTTGAACTTTCAAAACTATCATTATCCCTCTCCACGCAATGTTAAAAGGTCCAGACGTGGAAAAGATGAAGAGTTGTGTCTCCTTGGTACATTGCTCAGCATCATGAATCTGGCAAAGAAAAGGGAGACAGCTATCCAGAAGAAAAAAAAAAAAATATGTTCGCAAAGTTTAATGACCACTTAGTGTAAAAGAGAAAAATGCACAACTGTTGTTTCCCCTTGCAGTAACACTCTCCTTCAGGCTCATCCTCCACAGCTTCGTGCCGCACCTTTCTCAGGATATGCTGCAAGCTGCCAATCCTAGCCTTGCACACAGACATGTGGTGGACACTGGCCGGGAAGGTAACCGAAAAGGCTGACTGGATCACGAGCAAACCATCCCCTCCTGCACCTGTGAACACAGGATGGCCCCGGGGCACCCCGAGCCCGACGCCCAGCTGCAGACAACCGCGCAGCGCCCGAGCTGACAGCTACGTGTAGGCTCTTCGGCAAGACTTCCTGGACTTCCAGCATCTGGCTGGCCCAGAAACCCCAGCCTGTGGAGCATTAGCAAGGTACTTCCATTTGAGACTCCAGCTGGAACTAAGGGCAGCCATGAAAAAGAATCACAGAATCATAGAATCATAGAATGCTTAAGGTTGGAAGGGACCTCTAGAGATCATCTAGTCCAACCCCCCTGCACACGCAGGGTCACCTACAGCATGTGGTTCAGGAGACCTTTTGAACAAGCTTTTTTAAGACACCAAGATGAGCCACAGAATCCATCTGAGCAGAGACTGCTTCAAACAGAACAGAACTGTAGAGCCTGGAGCCTGGGTGAAACATTGGCACATGGTGGACTGCTCTATGATGGCACTCCTGAACACGAAAGGCACTAGTGTTCACCGTTTTTAGTACGAAAAGGCTTCACCAGAGCATTCAGTCTTTGCTTCTAGAATGCTCTCCCGTATCTGCAATCTGCTAGCTCAAAAATTACTTATTATCACCAGGCCAAGTAGCTCCCATCCTCCCATCGGGACTTGGACTACACTGTGAGGAGTGCTGTGCAGTTCCTGCCTTTTAAAATTAATCAATGGAACATCTTAAAAGATCTGATTTTATAGATGTTTGCACTGAAGATGACAAAATCCTAGTTCCAAGCAATTTTTCAGATTATAATGAAATTTTCTCCTGCTTTTCTTGATTTGAAGAACGACCAAGAAAAAAGAGCTAGGAAAAAAAGCCCCACTAGCATTCAATTCACATTTGAGGAGGTGGCTTAGGTTTGTCCTGCATCACTCAGCATATCCCTTGCTGTTGCTAACATAGAGATTGCCAGTTAATCCTCTAAGCCAAAGTGCAATTCCTTTGTGTGCAGGGTTCAATTTCCCTGTTCCCTATTCTTCCTGACACATAGTGATGAGGGTAGAATTACTAAAAAACTTGAATTCCAGAAGTTCAAGCCAGAGATTTCAACCCTGCCTATACTTCATTAGCATCTTAGTGAACTCAGTGGAAGCTGCAAGTCCTTAGCACCTGTTCAGATCAGAAAGAGAAATAAACAAAACAGTCCAAACATTTGTACATTTTACATATAATGTGAAATAACCAATTTCTAGTAGTGGCTGGTTATATATTTAAACACAGGAGCTTTCTTTTTATCAGTTAACACCACATGAAGTTCTGGCCTTTTTTTTTTTTTTTTTTTACTATGCTGAACCCATACACCATGTGGAACCTAAATGTAACTGTAAAAAATGTCCTTTTATTCTAGTCAAAAGGGGATTTACAGATCTCAGAGTAGGAAGCCTTTCTTACCTGTGGTTTTCAGAAATCTTCACCCTTTGGTCTTCTTCCAATTCGTTTCAAATAGCATGAGGGAATAAACAAGCATTAGCCAGTCAGCCCCATTTCACGGCTTTGATCAGTTGGTAAATGAACTTCAAGCCAGCTAATCATTCTCTGAGCCGGGAAGCTCAGCATCAGTAATGATGAATGCCTATATTTTGTGACAAGGTCTATTTCCATCTGCGCTGAGACTTCCTAACCGCACACATGTGGCCACTTGTGCACCACTGCACAATGAATTGGATTGGAGAAATTGAAAAGCTTTTCATTCCTTCTATATAGAGGGTGGGCACCATGCCAGGCTCAGGATAAGGAAAGGTGCCAAGTTTTTGGAATCTTGTCATGATTCACTGCTGCTAAAATGAAAATACGCACATGTATGCTTACCTATGTGTGCATGGAGAGAAAACACATTCTGTACTTTCTCACTTTTATTCAAAGTCAAATTCTGGACAGTTAATTCTTATCTAAGCCTACTTTTTGAGGGGGAAAAAAAGGAGAAGTGTTTTCCTTCTCTTCCACAACCTTGTATCATACAGAAGTGCACCTATAGCACCCGTTTCTAAACCCTACAAAGCAGCCACAGCCTTATACACATTGTCTACAATTTCACAGACTCATCTGAAAGAATTACACTGATATTAGTGGGAAGCAAAGACTGCTGTGTGATTAGGAACAGAATCTAAATTTAATTCCGGGTTATGTCATACTGACTGTCACTCATGCATAGATACGTACACCATTTCCTTTCTCTTCTAGCCATTTGGACTTATCCCTGCGCTAAAACTATATTAAGGTTGGGGAAAAACTTGGAAATTCCCTAGTCAGCTGTATGAGCCCAAGGATGCTCCACATTCAGAAGACCAGCTAATCACCACGTTCTCTGTGTGTAGAGAAGTTCATCTCTATGGCTAGGAATAAATAATGGATTAAAAAACAGGCAGCCCACGTCCAACCTGCCACATGTCCATGTCATACTGATCGGCCAATATCCAAGGTCCTGGTAATATGTAAGATGTAGTCAGGCCAAAGAGCTTGCTGTGCTTCAACCTGCTTGCTGCTCTGCCTTTCGTCAGGCAATCCTGCACTAGTCTGCAGGACCTTAGGGATGTCAACACCATAAAATGCAGCTAAGACCATGCAAATTGGTGCTTCTAAATGAGGCAGGGAAACACGCACATAGGCTGTCGTGGCACTTTACTTCAGCTAGGAGGGCTTCCACTCAGCAGGATTCTTAACCTAAGAGAGTGCCACCGCAACACGACTTTATTGATTCCAATCTCTGGAGACAGCTGATGTGTTACAAGGTTGAGATATCTGTATCAGACAGTAGCACAGCACTCTGTGAGATAAATACACATGCCTCCAAGTTTCACATCTGTAAAGCGAAATGAATTTCTATTTGGGATACTAAATATTATGGAGATACAATTAATAAATGACAAATTTAACCTAAATTTGCATCCACATAACAGAACTCAGAATTTGGCTATCACATTCAGCTGCAGAAATATCAGTTCAGGCTCTCTGAAAAATATATTACAACAAGCTCAGTAGAGTCCCACCTGATTTACCCCACTAGGTGAAGGGCATTAATTAAACTGCATGCAGATCTGGGAGTGCTGTACAGCAGGTACCTAGAAAATGTGACAGCTATTTAAGAGATCTCTTGGCTTAGGAATAGTGTTCCTCTCTGTATCTTTGGAACTAGCAGTAGTACAATCAATCCCTCAGATAGAAGAAATATTTTCCTTTATTTCTGATTAATAACGACCCTTAAAGAACTGCAAGAAAAAGAAAGTATGAGACTACGTGATAAAATGCAGAGAAGGTGGCACCTGAGTGGGGTTTGCTGAGGGAAGCAGAAGTGATTCTCAGCAGCACTGGGAACACTCGTAACTGCAGGGCATCAAGATGAACAAATCTTCTTTGCCAACGCAGAACGCAGCCTCTCGTTATAATACTATCGCAAGGAAATCCAGGACATTCACAGAATCACAGAATCAGTGAGGCGGGAAGGGACCTTTGGAGATCACCTAGTTCAAGTGCCCTGCACAAGCAGGGTCACCTACAGCACAGCATCATGTCTAGGTGGGTTTTGAAGATCTCCAGAGAAGGAAACTCCAAAACCTCTCCAGACAACTTTTTGCAATGCTCTGTTGTGGAAATTGTGAAAGTACAGACCAAAGAGACAAA
This sequence comes from Nothocercus julius, assembly GCA_013398735.1. NCBI lineage: Eukaryota > Metazoa > Chordata > Aves > Tinamiformes > Tinamidae > Nothocercus > Nothocercus julius. The sequence goes on from VZSV01000048.1 coordinate 4,392,704, forward strand.
GTATCTCACGGTAATTTTGATACACTCTAACTTGTGCTGTGGGAAAAGAACCAAAAGGAACACTAACTACGCCAGGGAGAGAAAGGGGAGTGGACGGGTGGAACCCCAGACTGAGGGTCTCTTCCTTTTAAAATTTGCTGCCCATGTCTGCACTGGACTAGCCTTCAGCTCTGCTCATATTAATTAGCGTTCCACAGGTGGCAGATGATAGCACCCACAACTGCAACTGTCACTATGCCACCCGTCAGCTCATTTCATTCATCTGCAGAGCTTTTGTACTGAGAAAGGAAGCACTAGCAAAGCACAGGTATCTGTGCACTGACGGATGGGGCTGCCACGAGTATCTGATTCTCTTGCACTCTTCATCCTCTGATTTTTGGCACCCTAAGAAGAGCAGCTCCCTTCTACTCATCTTTGTTCTTTAAGCTGCTGGAGCTTGCTCTCTTCAGGAGATGATGCACCTTGCTGACTGGAGGGACTAGTGTGATAAGCTTTAAATCACACAAGCCTACACTGCTCGTACAGCAACTATTCTTCTACAACCAGGATCCAGAGGCAGAAGCCAAAGCAAATGGGAACTTGAAATGCCATTTTTGAGTTCAAGTTTCCACTTGGCTGCGTAACTGGCATGTCTATTTAAAGATATGGACCCTCCACCCCCTCCACCCCAAAAAATAACAAAAAAAAAAAAAAAAAAAAAAAAAAAAAAAAAAAAAAAAAAAAAAAAAACCAGGGAAAAAGAAGCCATGCCAACCTATATTGATGAAAAGCATGTTCTGATACTTTGGAGAAAAAGCTCAGGAACAGTTTGCACAAAGGAAAATATTAGCTTGGTGCTTTCTGGCCAAGCCAGGGCAGCTTGGGTTATCTATAGCAACTATGCCAGTGAGACATGCCCAGAGAAGTGTCAGGCTTTCCCAGCCTGCTCACTCATAAACCTCATTCTGGTCAGGAATATTGATTCTTCACTTGTTTATGCCAGGATCTCTTAGCTTAGTCTGTCTGCCTTCTACTTGGCAAGGGGTTTCTGCAGATGATGGATGCAGATACAATTCCAGGATCAAGTCTAAATGCAACACCTGCTTCCAGCCAGCATTCCGCACTGCACTAGAGTCTCACCGGCCTTCAGGAGCAAACCTCATCGTGACCCTGTTGGCGTGCTAGAGGAAATGTTCACAGGCAGCCTGTCACACTGCAGCGAATGGTGATAGTTTTTTTCTACAGTAACTGTTTATTCTGCTGCAGGAACAAAACTAATACAAATATTCCAATGCAGGTTCAGCTCCCTGGGTCAGGGTAGACATCTAGAGATGAAGCACAGAACCATAAGGCACAGACTGCAGGGAGATGCCAGTTTTCAACTCCTTTAACAAGACAAATCCAGATCCTGTTTTGCTTTTTTTCTTTTTTTAGTTACTTGCAGATCAGATAGGATGAGGAACGAATTTTGCATTGCCTGAAAACTCAGACCTTGGGAACTATTTGTTGCATTCAAGTTTTTTATTGCTCCTTTTTGTCGTCCAGTTCTCAGCATGTTTTTTCTGCTGTGTTCCAGGAACAGGAAAATCCTCCCATAGCATACTCAGAGCATGAAAGTTTCCATTCTTGTAACCTCGCCCCATAAAGTCCAGAAAAAGTCAAGCTGCTGTGGCCAACTATTTCCTTAAAATTTATAGAGGGCTGCTTCAGGTCTGGTAAGCAGCTTCTTAAAGTTCTTGTTAACTGAGGATGAACAATATCATATTCAAGTTAGTTCTTTGTCTTAAGGCACGCACATGCTACTGCCGAAGCCTTCTTTTATTCTCCCTAACCACCATCACGTCCAGAATCCAACACTTTCACCTCTGCTGCTGAAGGAGAGGTCTGGGGGGGGGAAGGTGGGTGGGTTTTTTTGCACAATACTGCTTCAGCAATACAGTTAATGGCAGGTCATAAGGAGGTGAGTGATGACAAGAACTGCTAATCTCAGCTGCCTTTTCGCGGCATACACACTGAATATCCTCCAATTTGCACCCTTCCTGACTCCACGTTTAAGTTGGTAAGAACAAACCTTAATTTTGAACTGGAACTGAATCCTCCTTCAGCATGTCCATGATTCCTGTTCTGCTTTAGCTTTAGGTGTACATGCAATTGCTTTTAAATCCTCGGTGGCAGAAACAGAATTCACCTGCTGTGGCTGTCTAGGTAGGTTAAAATAGAGCTATGCTTCTCCTTAGTTTTAATAAAGTTGCCCTATACCCTAGTCTATATGGCCCTGAACATTACACTGAGATCAACATGTGAAACAGTTTAACAGCACAGGCATTTCACTATTCTGCATGGAAAAGAAAGGCTGATCCATTCCAAAACACAAAAAAAAAACTATGGGTATCGAAGACCCACACTGGGGAGGAATCTTGTGTGGTTCCTCTGGAGAGAGAATTATTATTTAGCCCAGAAATACAGGATGAAAAAAGTCAAGACAACCAGAAAAGTCAAGAGAACCAGAAATAATAATAACAGCATAGCACAGGTCAGAAGACAGAGACACAAAGGCATGATAACTTCTTCTTTTTTTTTTTTTTTTTAATGGCAAATACCAAGTATCAATGCCATGATTTTTCATATCACACTACTGAGGTATAAAAAAAATTAACACCAAACAGGAGAAGGAAAAAAAGAAGGAAAAAAGTCATGAAGAAAAAATAGGCAGTGGGCTATGGAATAAGAGTAGGAAGATGTAAATTAAGAGGTGATTCTGGAATATCTACTTCCTAACACATAAAAACTATTAGAAATTCTCACAGAGATCACCACTGTAGCCAAAGGTAAGAATAGCAGTGCCGTTCTCGAGTTTCTCAGATCACTGCAGAGGACCAAATAGCATGTCAAGGGGATCTTCTGGCTTTTACCTGAGAATTATTTTTCTGATATTTTTTCTACTGTAATGCAGAGGAACTTTAGGAAAAAATATGAATATGAAAATATGAATATGAAAAATATGAATTAAAATTCGAACAAGCTCGTGGTGATACAGCTTTTATCTCACTGAAGTGGACACTGTTGTGGTACTGTTGTACAACGTGGCATAACTGTGGGAATCACCACTTAGGCTTTCTTCAGCTTATGCGCTAGAAGCTTCTGGCACATCCCAGCAAGGAAACGGAGATGGATACGGTGGTGCCAGCGCTGCCGCTCTCCAGTCCAGACTCAGGTGTTTAAGCCCTGTTAGGAAGCAGTATTTCAACCTTACTCCTTTTTCTCTGTTCCTGAGCGCTTAACAGATCCTACTGCGTATCTCACGGGAGAGCAGAAATTACAGACACAGCTTGATTTGCACTAGGTAGGCAGTGGTGAGACTCAGGGCTGTAATTCCATGTCATGACTTGGCATCTAAGTTGGACTGTGAAGCACTTAAGCGTTAGCTAAGTCATCCTGAGGAACAACCCATCCCAAAGCGCCTCAGTTCTCCACTGTTGAATACGTGCACAGTATTGCAGTATTAACTAACACTTCGGTATTACCTAACATCTCATGAGAGAACAGAAGCTTCGAAAACTGTGAGAGGATTATGGTGCAAGGGAATCGAGCTAAATAAATACCTTCAGGAGGCAACAACTATGCTGAAGAATGGCTATTGATTTACCAGCTTGTAACGTATCTGCTGGCAGAGGAGAAGAGGGAATATTTGTTTTTCCAGTATCTCTGCTTTTCATTTCTCTAGATCTTCTAGTATTTCCATTCACTGCTTTCAATACAAAGTTCATTAACATCTGCCTGGAAATCTTTGTGGTTGCTGTTTTTCTGGTGTTCAAAAGCACTTTCCATTCTTGTCAACTGGTTTATATAATTGAAGGCAGTCGGCCATCCAGGTGGTAGAAAATAACACACTCCTGCCACGGCTTCCCTTTTCATGCTCCCTCCTTGCAGCTTTGTTTTGCAAGTGCTGATCTGTTTCAACTTGCATCTGGGATTTCTTTCTTTATAGGCTATGGCTAGCACATGTTTTTCTCCCACTGGGAACTGGATGTGTCTTTGCTAATGTCACTCAGATGCTGACTTATTCCTACTGAAGTTCTCTTGGATTTCCTTCAAAGCAGCACTGTTATCGTCATCTCCAGTCACTTTTAACATAGTCCTGGGTAGATTCTATGCTGGGAAAAGCCATATATATTTTCACAGAATCCAGCAAACTGATCCATACTCAGCTACAGGAAATTGGTGGCTCTATTTCCCTTGCTTCCTCCACCTTCTCACTTTTGCCCATAAACTGCTGTATGATAAAGCCAGTCCACATACAGGGGAAAAAAAAAAAGACAGCAAAAGCATAACCCTGTTTATCTATTCAAGAAAAAAAAAGGAAGCATTGTGATACAAAAAAAAAAAAAAAAAAAAAATGCCCTCCCAGGAACCCGGCTCTGCCTCT
>VZSV01000048.1:4397138-4466250 GCA_013398735.1 Nothocercus julius
AAAAAAAAAAAAAAAAAACCATAAGTTACAGAGGAAAAGAAAATTAACCTGCCTCCTCCTTCATCCATTTCATAAGACACGAGCTGGGGCTGTCAATGAAATTCAATGGCTTGTGACATAAATCTGAAGAGAGATTATTGTACGCAGCGCATAGCCAGATGTCAGTGTTCACTGCTGCAGGGGGGCACAGAGCTAAGCACTGAGACAGGGGCTTTAAACGGCTAGACATAACCGCAGTGATGTGCTCTGAGGAAAAGAGGATAATCAAATTTCATGCTTGAGGACATGAGCTGATTATTTTCTGAGCCCTGAGGGCTCCACACCCTGGGCAGCTCCCAGCCTCTGCCCAGGCTCCCCAGTAGCTTCACTCTCCTTCTCCAGCACAAGAGAAGACACTAATTCAAAGAGGAGGAGCAGAATGTCATCAGCCTTGGCATCATCTGAGCACAAACCAGGTACGATGTTTTAAGGGTCATTCATACGTTCTTCATGAAATGATTTTGCTGGAAAGTAACAGCATTTTGGGAGTAAAAAACACAAAACTGTGTCCGAGAGTGGCTTTTTTTTTTCTAATTTTGTTTTTCTTTTCAATGAGAAAATTTGTTTCAAAATTATTATTTCTTTCTGCATGAAGTGAAGACATTTCAAAAGATGAAAGTTAAGCAACATTTTTAAATTGCTTAAGCAATATTTCAAGAACCCTTTTTTTTTCCATTTGTAGAAATTCTCTAGATTTCACTTTTTCATTCCAGTAAAATGAGAAAATTATAGCAAATTCCTAGTTTTCTTGTGGGATAGAAAGCCAAACCTTCCTATCATGTTTCTGTTATTGGGAGAATATAAGTTCATCTATTCATTGCCACATTACAGATATATGAAGATCAGGCTCAACATCTTTGCCAGCTACAGTGGGTCAGACTGTAAACAAGGAGTTTGAGGTACAACAACTGTAGAACTCCGCATCTAGGAAGGCAAAATTACTCCTGGATTAGGAGCAGGATTCTTTTTGGAAGTTAGTATTTTTGCAAAAGAGTTGAGTCAAAAAAGATTTTTCCATTGAAATACAGTTTCAGCTAGTCCTAGAAAAATGGCAGCATCTCTAATAACGACCTTGATTTACAGACATGCAGAAAGATTAAAGCAAGAGCTAGAGTTGTCCAACCTATTTGTTTCTCAGGCATATGCACTATGTGGATAGCTGAGCAGATAAGAATAAGATGAAATCCTGACCCACTACAGGCTGCAGTTTGACACAGCAAGGAAACCAGCACAGATTTTGGTTTGGCTTGGCACATCACCCTGTGCCTTGGGACAATACAGCAGATGTTCCAGGATCTGCTCAGCTCTTCCTGCGTTCGGTACAGGCTCTCCAACAGAGCAGCAGGGCAGCCAGCTGCGGGTAACAATCTCTAGAGCCTGTGTGGAGGAGTCAGAGCACCATAGGATTGACTGTAGGTCACTGAGATCTGTCAGACTTGGAAACCTGAAATCCGCTCTCCTAGGTGCCAATTGAATCCTTTAGAAAGCCAAGTTCCTTCTTTTGATTTTAAAATATAAAATGTTGCCCAATTTCCCCTCTCATTTCCTGTGGAAAAAAAATCAGGTATTAATCTCTATAAATCAATGTGTGTAACTGCTAAAGGAGATAAGAGCAGCAAGTGTTTCTTGTTTAAAAGAATCAGACTGTCATAAAGATGTTAGCTGCTGATGTGCAATGTCAGAGCAGGGCTTGCAGGTTTTTCCATGGCAAACTTGTCCGTATTAATAAGTGACACTGAAACAAAGGGAGGTTAACTTTAATACTGGGAATATTTCTCAGCTTCTATTCTGAATCACTTTGAACTTTAGAGGCAGCAACCTCTTGCATGATCAAAATAGGCTGAGTGGGATGTTGAGAGCAGTTTTCATTCCAAAGCATTTGAAGAGATTTGCACCACAAATTTGACTCTGCCTAAGAAAGTGTAGTAAAACATTAGAACATCTTGCAGAAGTTCCAGAGAAAAGCCTGTTGTCCAGTTAAGCTTCCTTCTGCACTGCCCAAGTTCCTATTTATGTTTTGTCCCCACAGTCTGTCACAAACAACGTTTCCGCAGCCTCCAGCCTCTGCAGGGACAAGGAGTTCGAGCCCAACTCTCACGGACTCCAGCAGAGGTTGGAGAGGGTCAGCTGTGGGCCTAGCTGTCAATAAGTTCTGCTTCACATAAATAAAACTTGTATTGACATTCAATCACTACTGAACAGAGTAGATTTGTTTCCCCCACACCCTTTTATGGCTAAAGTCAGAATTTCCAAAATTTTTGTTGTTTGGACAAGAGAAGTGGCAAATTGCATGATCCTTCTCATCTTTATGTGCCAGGAAAGGATCTTGGTGAGAGAAAGGAAAGGAGACATCTGTGGTAAACATGGTTTGGAACAAGCTTCTGCTAAGAGCCCTTGGCAAGAGATGAGAGCCTTCCACCACAGTATCATTATTTCCAGTTAGCAAATTCAGATTTCATGACTGCTCTCAGGAGACCACTGTCCTGCTACCATGAATCACCAGCATTGCTGAATGACGTTCTGCAAGTCCTGCAGCAAGTCTGCTCCTTGCACTCATGCAGAAAATAAGGCTTCATTAGCTACTCTCCATGTCAAACCCAGCAACACAAGAAATGCAAGGCTTACCCATTTATCTACTGCAAGTACCACAAAAGCACAGCTTTCCTTCACCTCCCTCTTCATTTTTTCCCCTTCAATATACCCGCATTGCTGCATTGGGGTAAATGCTCTATAAAGGCACGCAATCAATCTTCACTGAAGACTTAGATTTTCACTCCCAGCTGCCCCACTCTGGATCTGTGTTTGCGCACCAGTGTGCTGGGGTTACCAACTTAAGCTAACAGCCAAACTGAGACTAAATGGGGGAACCTTGACTGATTAGGAAGGTCTCAGAGGGAATCAGCTAGCTGGTCCTAACTTGCAGAGTGAACTAGTCGGCGTCAGCATAGAAACTCAGTGTCCTGGAGAGCAGATCAGAGGAGTGCACTATGTATTCACACAGTTCTTTCCCCAGGGAATCGCCCTTCCTCATCTCTTCCTAAACCTCCCGGACTCCCTTATTCATTTTCTTCCCATGCACTCTGTATCTCCGGTCTCCTTCTCTCTTCTTCCCACCTGAAGATTTTCCCCTCCTTCGTATCATCTCTCTTCTCTCCTAAACTTCTTCAGCAAAAGCTTTTTGCTTCTCTTCTCACTCTAATCTTGCACTGACTGCTCATATCTGTTACTTCCAAGGCCTCAATAGTTGCCTGGGTAGCAATCACCTTTGCTTTCCCCTCTCACACATTTCCATAACATTATATGAGTCTTGCTCTGTCCCAGAAGCCTTATTAAAATTTCCGTCCTTTTCCTCTCCTTCTGGGCCTCTTCTATGCTGGACCTAGTGATTTCTGCCTAAGGGATGGGAAGCTGCTGCTGTATCCAGGCTTTTCCTTCCTTAGTAGCTGTGTTTGGGAAGTGATCACTGGGACAGGAATTAGGGCAGATGTCCTCCTTACATTCCTTTTTCCTTCTTACTCCACATTTGAGGGAACATATCCTGTGCCATTTGGAAACTGAATTGTAACTGCTTGTAAATGTTTCTAGCAAGTCCAAGGGGCACATGCTATGCTTTTCACCTTGATGGACTAAAAGATGAGGGACACAAGATGTCCCAGCTTCTCGATACATGTCTATTTTCACCTTCCAGAACTGACACTGGGAACTGGCATCACACGAGGCTCTCAGTCCCCACTGAACCTCTCCTGACGCCAAGAGAGGCCGCAGGGCAGTCACAGGGCTTGGTTCAACTCTCTTTTACCAGTCTCTGCCATAAACCTTTCCCTACCCACAAATGAGAGCTAAGGTTTCCTGCCCTCCAAAGGGCTCCTCTGCTCTCTCCTACAGAGTCCCGGACTAAGTCTTGAAAAGGACTGTGGTCCTCACGTGAGAGCTGATCTCAGCTCCGGTCACGTTGCGCAAAGGGAGGCACCTGGCTTCTCGGGTTCCTCAAGGCCCACCAGAAAGCATAAGACAAGGGGTCTTCTATATGAGTATTCTTTAAGACATAATCAGGAAAACTAAAATGTGCTTTTTGAGATTGTTATGTAAAAAGCACTGAGTATTTTATTATTTCGAAGCATTTCTCTGCCACCATATGGTTGTATACATCTTTGTAGTCCTGTTCCTATTTTCTTTGCAATTTCAACAGAGTAATTCAGGTAAGATCAAGCAGAGAAAAATATGAAACATTTTCATTTCTGAATGCAGAAATGTTTTAATGTAAAAAATGACATTTCCAAACATATTTTTTTTCAGAATTATAATAATGCAGTGTATTTTTTTTACTCTTTCATCCCATTTTGGAATGAAATGAAGTGTTAGCCTTTTCAGCTAGTTTTAAAAACATGGCACTGTGACTAAAAGAAGGGAAGAGTCAGACTCAAACCACATTTCCTCTGTCTTCTGTTTTTAAATCCTTCTATAAAATTTACCATAAATATCTGTATTAGGGGCTGATGACAATGTGAAAATTAAAGTTTATGTTTCTATCCCAGAAAGACAGCACACTGATCAACTAAAGTATACACACATATCTACATATTTTTCAGTAAACACTCTGGAAATTCAATTGTATTAATACAACAGCAGCATTTTTTTTTAACAGACTAAGCCATACTTAAGCTACAAACATTTTACCACTGAGAGCCAAGATTGGGCTGTTGTTATTCCCATACTATCCCTGTTTGTTAAGGGAATACTGAAAACCATTCTGCAGATAGGAAGCAACCTGCCGCTTGTCTGAATCTAAACTACCTTCTTTCGTATCCAAGGTCAGGCACTGTTCACAGTTTCTCTGTTCAACCTTTCTGCCACGAGCAGGTTTCAAGCTCCAAAACTATTCACCACCTGGCAAGTTTTATCCACTTCTAAAAATAAAATTTAGAAATCCCTTCAGTGTGTAGGTGAAAACATTTATGTGCTTTTTGTTATCTGTTGTGGGACTCTCTGGTGTAAGAGAACAGCCTCTGTGCATTGTGTAAACCCTGTCAACAGCTGGGATATGATGCAGCTGGGACATAAAATGTCTTCTCCATTCCCGTGCACCACCTCACCTGGCCTGGATAACACCTATTTTGCTTTCTGAAGGCAGCTCATACATAATGCTCTTGGTGAAGAGCATGAAGCAGGAGTTGCTAGGGCCAAGTCTGTGCCTGTAGGCTCAGCAGAGGGAGCTGTTTTACCGGCTGAGGAGAGCAGAGGGTGGGATTCCTACCTCCGGAGGTACAAAGGAGCCTTTTCAGAACAAAGTGCAGACTATTCCCTTTGGTAGCTGCATCATTTCTGCTGATCCACAGTATCTGGACTATTGCTATCTCTAGGCTATAATGAAGCACTGATTTCTGTTGAATATTAATGCTGTACTCCTGCACTAGTACACACACATAAGAGGAAAAAACAGAGAAATGAATTGATGAATTGTTCTTATTTCTTTTGGCTTTATCCTGCAAGTGAACCTTGTAATGCAGAAGTATCTCATACTCTACATACCAGCTGTCCAACACCAACCCAGAGATGCTCAGCCCAGCATCTGAGGGGAGGGAAGAGCCATCGGACTGTGCTGTGCAATGAGAGCAGGTTCTCCAGGTGTTCTCTCAACCACGGATACTCCTTCTGCAGGCACGGGCCCACACTTTGTGAGAAGCTACAGAAAGATGCAAATATGCTGCAAGCAATCACATTTTATGGGTAGAGAGAAGGGCAGCTCACGCAATTATTGCACAGCAATTACAGAAGCATATTTTCCAGCTGATCACCATTTAACTTAAAGGCCATGTGTTTAGGAAAATGAAGTTTTTTTTTTTCCTGCCCTCAGGACTGTAATACCCCTGGAAACCCAAAAGGAGGAGGATAGAGCCCCTGGCAGAAAAGAAGGGCTTGCACGAAGCTCTGCTCAACACATTAAAATCGATCTGCAAAAGCAAGATGGCAAGAGAACTTCAGTATTCAGAAAGGAAATGCCTCCAGTGTCAAAATTATACATGGGGTCTTCTCCTCTGTTTCTCTGATGTGCTAATTTTATTTGGGTTTTCTATTCCTTCAGCTGCAGGGAGAAATTTTTATAAAAAGTCTCTCCTAGAAACTGGAAGAAAAATATGTCTTGCTGCTCCTTTCAAAGTGTTGCAAGACTTTCTGTGCAGCACTGTGGTCCCACAGTAAAGACCAACAGTGAAAAGGGGTTCTTTGGTAAAACAGGTTAGCTTAGGGGCCCAGAAAGCCAAGTGGATAATGTGGCTTGCTTATTAAATGTGTGGGGATCTGCCTTTTTTCCACCATCTAGACGTATAGCAAATCAGAGGTCAGTGGACTTTGTTGAAGCCTGTATGTTATGAACAGGGGCCCTCTCCTCATCCATTTGTACACAGCACGGTCGACGCTATTAAACCATGATGTCACCAACTGATAATAATCAGCCCTTGGATAAAAAAAGCAGTGGGATCAAGCCAAGACAGAAGCAAAACAGAAAGAAATTCTGGGAATAGCTGGAGAGACATTCCTCTTTGTTGAGGTATTGCTACTTAAGCATCGTCTTGGTCTCCTCTCCTGCCTTTGTGTGCCAAAACAGCAGTAATGGCCAAAAGCACTTTCTATATATATTGAGATGCCTGGTAGGACTTATCTTTCTTCCTGGAACCAGTCACAGGACAATAAACCACGATTTTGTCTGTGCTGCTGCAATACCTGTGACCAAGAGCACACGGGCCACCCAGGAGCTCCAGCTGAATCAACAGCACATAGCGACTTGCCTCTCTCACGGCAAGGGAGAGACGACAACTTGCTGCCCCGAGGCTTCCCGTTACATGTTGGTGCAACATGGACCCATGTAAAGGTCCTGGCAGTGATTGTAAAGGGATCCGTAAGTTAGCTACTTGCTGACAGCTAATTGTAACAGCTATCAGCAAAACCCTTGGTTGTACAATTAACCATATGGCCTTCTTAGAGGGTACGTTCTGTTCTGTGATGAACTGGAACCATAAGAAAATTCTATGTCATGGATCCTACTAACTATACAAAGAAGAGATATGCAAGAGCTGAAGGGACTTCTGTTAGCAAGACCATATTATTTACCAATCTAGATTAAATTCAGCAATATTTTTTAGTCTGAAATAGGTATGGGGGAAAAAAGTTAGATATTTGAAACAGTTTGGATTTGACTTTCTGAAAAACTAAGTTTTCTTATTTTTCACTTTTTAAAAGTGTTACTTTCAAGGCGCCCTAAAGCATTAAGTACCTCCAAACTGATTAAGAAATTTCAAACAAGCAAATATTATTTGTGCCAGTTTACTACATGGCCCCTGGGCAGTGGATGTTCAGAATATGGTTTGCCTCCCTCCCCACCCTTCCCGACCTGTTCTTATAATCTATGGCATTCCCCTCCCCAGATTGTGAGCCTGGTACCAGAAATCTATGTGCTTCCTGCAAATATTTGCCACCTACAAGTAAGGTGAACCACAGAAATCTCTAAAAGTTAATGCAAAATAAATTTGGATAATCACATATTTTTCTAAGTTTCTTGACTTAGTTGCTTTGGGCAGAATTATGAAACAAAAAGGGCAGACACAAGCTCCAATGACTAATTGCTAGGCTGTACAGCCTGATTACCATCTCTAGGCTGGTGTAAGTCTGGAGTGACTCCACTGGAGTCCAAGCAGCAGCTCCAGGGACACGGCACAGATGCAGCTGGCAGAGCACAATGCTGTACTTACTGGTTTTGGGCAGCCCAGCTCCTCCACCCCTGTGAGCTAAAAGAAAACAGAAAAGCTGGGAAGGCTGCACAAAGTTTCCTAGCAAAGTCACCTACATTATTAAGATGCTGTTCAAAGATAACAAATCACTAGCCAGAGGTCTTCCAGTTTGACAGACCGCAGAGAACTCAAGAGATGGAGATGACCCACCAGTCAATTCACCTGGTTTCCCCTTTTCTACTCAGACTGAGGCACAGGCTGCACATGCTGCCCATTTCCCTGCTCATCTGTTGCCTCTGAAAGAAGAGCGTTAAGACTTCCAAGCCCCTGTGGCCTTGCAGGCCACGCACACATAGCACATGTCAGAAGTGGAAAGTCTTTCGCAGCCATGAGCACATACAGTTCTCTGTGATGTTAAGGTCTGCATGAGGTGTGTGTGCTCTCCAAACCTACGTCAGAAGGTGCCCCTCCTGGAGTGCACTGCAATAACTATAAGAAATTCTGCTCACCATATCTCTGCAAGGCAGGTTAAGGACACAGTTCTTGACCAAGCTGCCCAGGTTAACAGTTACACAAGTAAACCTCCACAAGGCTAAGAACAAGCACACGAATACCCGTTTGTCTGCTTGCATGTAAAGTTAGAAAAAAATGCCTGAGGGACAAAATAGATTTTGATTTTGGTTCATGGAAAAAAAAAAATCCATAGGTTACTTGAACACCTCACTTCTTATTGCAAAGTGCCCCACAGTCCAGGTTTTGACGGGGAGCATACTGTCCTTCTTATATCTTGCCAGTAGAACTGAACTCTGAGAACGGTATTTTATAAGTGGATCTTTATATTAGATCTCTGTGAAACCACAAAATCCCTTTCCCTTCCAGGGTTCAATAAACAGCTTAGTAAAGGTTTTGACTATCTGTTTCATTTAATTACATATCCCTTGATTTATGGTCCAGGAAAGGCTGTAAATGAGGACATCACATTTGCAATCCAACCTCAAAATGTTTTCAAGATCAGCAACAAAAATCCTTACATGAAGACTTATGAAAACAGTCCCTCGGGGAACCACATGCAGTGGAGCCCAGCTAGTTTCTGTGTTTACTGAATAGGAGAGATGAATGGCTGACTTTGATTTTTTCATAGGTGTTCAAATAAGGAGCATTAGACTTGCTTATCCTGAAGTGTTTGCCTTCATCTTTCAGTGTTGCCAGCTGAAAATGTGGCTCTGTGCCCCATGGGGGGCACATGCCAGGAGATGCAAGGCTGAGTTAATGTGGCCTGGCAGGACTACACGGTACCAGAAAGGCAGGAGAGGGGAAACTGTCAATTAACAGGACAGTAGGCATCAAAAGTCATAAAAATGATTTTCTAGATGCTCAGATATCAGAGTTCCCGGTGACCACGTAAAATAACAACACGGAGAAGCAAAAAACTAAGCAAGTCCAGACCAAAACTCTGCTCCCAGCATGCCTGAATTTTGGGGTTGTTACATCCAAAACCCGCCTTAGGCTCCATATTTACCAAGTGACCTGTTTTATGAATAGTGGCTGAATGTCCACCCTTAAGCTTTGTGTTTGTGCCACCATAAGCGTTCAAGGCAGGTGACTTCGTGTCACCAGTGCAATACAGAACAGCCCCACATCTGGAATGCGCTCCACCCCACTTCCCCATAAAATACTGGATAATTAATTTACTGCTTTGAATTGCTTTTAGCATGCATCAAAAATAAAGCTACAACTCCCACGCCCAGATCTGTACCAAGGTATGTTTTGCACTCTCATAACACCCCAACTTTATAGCTGGCTGAACAAAAATGACAGACAAGAATAATCTCAAATAATTATGAGGAAAGAGTCCTACAGGATACCTAATCTTGCATTATCCAAGTTACACTTTGTTCTATGGAGCAGACTTTAAAACTACATGGGAACGTTATAACCATCTATTCTGTCCCGAGTACTATAAATCCACCTAATAATTTCTGCAGCCATCTTATGCCATCTGATCGAGCTGTAGCATGTCCTTTAAAGACAGTGGGGTATCTTTCTAAAACCTGCTAGTGACAGAAACTCCAACACATTTTTGGCAAGTTATAGCACTACTAAATTATATTGTTATATAAACTGTTTTTTTTTGTTCTTTTTACCAATAGATTAAGACAGAAATTTCTCCCTTTTGTGGATGTTTTAGGTGACCCTGCATGTGCAGGGGGGGTTGGACTAGATGATCTCTAGAGGTCCCTTCCAACCTTAAGCATTCTATGATTCTATGATTCTATGATTCTATGTTTTATTTTCACTTAGATAAGATTAATATTTTGAGCTCCTTAAGCCTTTTGATCTAAGGCAGGTGCTCTAGACCTTCAATCACTTTTTCAAACCTCAAAAGATTTGAAAAAGGGACACAATATCCTTGAAGGAATTGGGAAAAGAATTAGCCATACTTTGAGCTAGTCAGTAAGTTTATATTCTTTTCAGTTATAAGTGTTTCGATGGGGGTTACTTATTCACCCTGATGCAGCGCAGTGGTTGAGATGAAATTTTCAGATGGAAGTCAGGACCAGCAGGGAATTTCTGAGAAGAACTTCCAGCACAGACCATGGTCTGGAACTGGGCAGTCACACGGCATTTTCTCCTCTGTGACCAACCCATCAAGGATGCGAACATGCATCTCACAAGTCCCTGGAAAGTTTTTCTAATAAGATATTTTAGAATGTTTCATATGCATGGCAATGTATGATAAAAATAGCATTTGAAATATCCTAGCTGTTTTTTAATTAAACGGAATTCTTATTTCTAAATATCTGCTCAGCCCTGGATATTTCAGTGAAAGGATAATTAGGATTATAGAGAGGTAATGAACTTCTTATCCTGTTTGCCATTCCCATGATTATATTCTGGCCGCAAACAAAGTTTTAAAAGAGAAAGTTTAAAACAGCTCTTCCAACTGCAAAAATTTTCTCAACAATAATGTCTTTTTTTATACTTCTTTCTAAAATCAAATGCAGTGTTTCCACTTGGACCTTTTGAGTTGAATCATGAGACTGCACAGTTTCTCTGCTTCCACATCTCCCCCATAAAGGATGGGGAATTGCACCATTTCCACACTGGCTCACTCACCCTTAGCCTGACAGAAAACTTCAACTCTTTTCATATGACTTTTTGAAATCTGGACAGCAAGTCCAGAACGGAGGCCAGAGAGCGTGATGGCCAGTGTCAACCTGCCCGAGGTGCCGCGTAGCTCAGCATATTGAGTTTTGTGAAGAGGCAGCCTTTGTAGATGGCAGCCTGAACATGGAGGCATCCTGCTTCTCTTCTCACAGGCTCTTTATTAAATTGCCTTTTGTTAAAAACAGACTTCAGATTAATGCAGCTGAATGAAGTATCCGCTTACTGACTCTTCATTTGATGGGGAAATTCCAAGACTGGGCAAGTAATTAGAATAATTCACCCCCTACAATTTAATATATTCCTGAAGTTCAAGAAACTCTTACAATAATAAAATATTTTTGACGATACTAAACTTATTTTCCATGTAATGAAATCCTTTGGAATCAGATATATAGAGAAAGTTACAGATTTAAGCCACTGGCTGCTCTGAGATAGGCAGAGTTGCATCTTACCATTCCTTAGTTTCAGCCACTGCTGGGCAAAGACCTAGTCTCTGGAGAGCAAAATCTGTTTGGTCCTTGAATTCATACCACCCTTCTGCATAAAAAATATTGAATCTAAAATCAAGTCCTTTTCTTTTCCTCCTTCATAAAAGAATCCAGAGCCTCATTGGAGCCAGGCTCTTCAGCTGTGCAGATGCTCTAGGAGTGCAAATGTTGGGACTTCACCTCTCCCACTCCTGAGAACATTAAGAAAAGTGACAACTTGCTTCCTTCTGGTCATTCCTGGGTAACAGCAGGGACAATTTGGTCTCAGATGGCTTTTATTTTAGTAGTAGTGCTAATAACACCAGGTGCCTTTAAAACGCACAGTGTTATTTCAAATGAATATCATTCATCACTGATTCTTATAATTTGACATAAAAAAAAAAAAAAAACAAGGACAACAAAAGCATACGTGTCACAAGACTCACAAGCCAGGGTGTTAGCCTCCAGCTCTTGCAGTGGAGGAAAAAAACCCAAGATTTTATAACGTCCTGGAGACAAAAAAAAACCTCCAGACTTCCTTTTTTTTTTCACAGCTCTATAGCTCTTTTGCTTGTCATGAAAAGCCAATTTCCTGATTTTTCATGGTCCGATTCATGCTTTTTGGATGCCTATATTTGACAACATTAAGAAAGTAGTAAGGAATGCAAAAATGCACTCTAGTAAAGATATCTTTTGCTTGTTGAACTATGGTGTGCATTAGAGAGGACATCTTCCTCATCCCTGTCATGCTCTCCATGCAGATGCTCCCCGACACCCCAGACTGTGCAGTTTGTAACCTCTCTGGCTGAACCAGCTGCCTAACAAATTTGCCAGGAAACATCAGAATAGGCTGGTCCCACGGGAATATGCTGGATTCTGGCATGTTATTCCAAAATTCCTCACTCAATCACTTTCCAGATATGCTTTTCAACAGACTGAGGACTCTACTCTGTCCAAAAGCCCATGAGGTTTTATATACTGCAACTAGATTTTACACAAAATGCTAACATCTCCGGTTCAGTCTGTTTTGTCAGTAGGCCATGGCAAATGGAAAAAAAAAAAAAAAAGAAAAAGAAAGAAAGAAAAAAACACTGTTATAATACCTTTCTCTCCCCCTTACCAAGTTCTGCAACTTTGAAACAGCTTGTTCAAATAATGTTAAATTTGGACAGATTATCAACTGCCTATAGTCGACCCATGCCAAATCTGAAACTCAAGAGAAAACGAAAGAAAGTGGTTTAGCAGAGATGCCAGTAAAAAATGGATATATAGACAGAAGCAAATTTTGTCCGCAAAGACTTTCCATTATTCTTTTATGCATGTCTAACGATAAGAGTTTAAGACTGTGAGTTAGAATTCCGCATGGCATTCATTCAGTTCTGAGTGATCATTATTCTGCACTACGTAACAAATAAAAAAATCAGATAATGCACCCAGTTTCACTAAACTACCTTCTTGAACACAGAACAAGAGACTATCTCAGCTTCCAAGATCTTGCAGTGTAAATGCACAAGATCCATGGAGAGAGGCAGTATTAACTCCATTTCACATCTGAGCAATGAAAGTACACGGAGACTAAGTGAATTATCAATTGTCACTGAAGGAACTGATGCCTATGCTTGAGCTTCAGTTGAGCTTCACCTGCTTTCCATTCCACTTACATCCTTTTCTTTACACTTATCAGTGTTTCTAAAGCATTTTTTGATCTCTTGAGGAAAAGCACTAGCAAAATAGAAAGTATTCTTATTTACGGTACAGTGAAAGCACATAAATCAAAAGCATTTACAAAAGGAAGAGAAAATTTTACACAAAGACAGTGAAGAAATTATAAACATTTTTCATATTGACCTTTACTTTTTTTAGAAGTCAGTGTGCTTATTTTTGTGGCAATTGCAAGGCTTGCATGGGCTGAATATTATAGTTTCCAGAGGGATGAATCCACTCCCTTTTTGACCCTAGAAATATCTGTATCCTAACAACTATACAAAACAATAGTGAAGTGTGACTAAACGTGAATGGCAATGTACTGCTGACAAGCTCTGACCATTAACATTTTTCTTTCTGTTTAACTCAGCAGGCGAAAGGCAGCTAACAGAAGCCGTCTGCTGTTATGAGCACTCACAAGAATTTCATTGTGAGCGTGCAAAAGAAAAGGAGTGCAATTCTCTCTGAGAATGCTACTTTCTAGGTTTTTATTACTTCTTTACAGATTAATTGTGGATAAATGCAAACAGCATATTTAGAAGCAGGGCGCTTTCTTCTGTTGAGATCTTTGAAGCCTGCAGCCCAAGCAGGTGAAATAATTGAGACATACAAGGCCAGCATCTGCTGTGCAATTGTGCTAATATCATTAGTTTTGCTATGGTGTTACTAAAAGAAGAACTTAGTCCTTTTACAGCTTAACTGATCACATTTAGATAGTTGGTGAAATCTGAGTGCAATGGAAGAGCTCCCGCAGGGATCAAGAGTGACTTCCCGTAACACTGCTATATAGCCTTATCATTAACTGTTTTCCTGAACCCCCTTCAAGTATGGCAGGGCATGAGGCAGCACAGAACTCAGCTCTCCTCTCTTCTGGATGAAATTACTAGCTAATCTCCTCTTGTATAAAAAACAGGTCCAGACCTCCTTGTAGTTGTGAGTTGTGNAAAAAAAAAAAAAAAAAAAAAAGAGCCCTGTTCAGTTCTTTGGAAAAACAGCTGTACATGCCTATATTCAGGAGATGATTCTTGGCACTGGGTCCTGAGTAGACGGAGGAACCTGGGTGTTGACCAGAATATGAACCTGTATTTCAGAGGGAGCTCTGTGCTTTGCATTTCCAAGTGGTTTCTCTGCATGGCTTCCTGCCCACCGCGCTGACTGCCTTGACTCCATTCTGAGACATCCACCTTCCTCTCTCGACTGTACCAGGAGCCTTGGCACTTAATTCAATTCCGGATTTCTCTGTGGGCACTCAGCCCTTACAATTTGGGGATTACAACCTCTTGCTTTTGGGCTTGCAAGTCTGTACCTTCTGCGCCTGTCAATGCTTTCTGGGCCTTGACCTACTGATAAGACTAATGACCCTTTATTACAGCCCTCTATAATCTTTCAGATTTGCTGAACAAATAAATCAATTACTAAGGTGGCATTCCTAGAAACACTGTTATCCATTTCCCTGGCTACAGATACAACAGAAATCATATTAAACTAAACTTTTAGCTGCTCTACATCAATGTAAATCAGTGCAGATGTGCTGATTTACACTTGAAGAGCTGGATATTATTTTAAGAGAGAAATTAAGGCTGTACAGCAATGCTCACCTATAAGACAGGCTCTTCTTGTAAATGTCACGTTGTAGTTCTTGGGGTTGTTACTGGAGGGTTCTGTGGTACCCAAATATAAAAGGGCAATTTTGAAGTACAAAAATTAAAATAAAGAAAAGCAAAACCCATGCTTGGTGAATTATGGAGAGCCCATGAAGGGCAGTAAGTGTGAGAATCCAATCCCTGCTCACAGAAAGAGCCCTACTGTATGTTCCTACAAATATTGACGTTTGAAATCCAAGGCACATGTGATGCATTAGTGTGAAACAGGGATTACATACATGCTGCTCTCTGCCCTGCAGTTCAGGAAAAGTCCTTATGTAATGAAGAACTGAAAGACTTATGAGGGAATCCAATGGACTGTTATCGTGTAAAAATACCAGGGCTCTCCAAAGTCAACTCACAGTTGCTCAAATGTATGTCGGTATGTGTTTTGTTTTCCAATAGGCCTGAGAGAGAAGGAGTTCCATTCATGTCAGACCCTGTTAATCTCATACCTACAGCTCGGTGTGTGTGAATGAAACAGTGACTTGGGAAAGCCACTGCTTTTCTTTCCAGTCAATTCTCAAACACATAAAACCTACCACAAGGGATCCAAACACACTCAAACAATAACACACAATTTTGCCAATTACAGAAACTACTTGTAGGCAGTAAGAAGGGAACTTTTCATCCAACTAGGGGCTCTGATTTTCAGTGCTGGAAATTTAAGAATGATTTCTTGATGCTTTCTTCATAAGCTCCTCTTCAGAGCCATCTGAATTCTGTATGTTTTAATCATACATTGCACAAATGCTCGGAGCAATTCTTAAATCAACAATAAAATAAGCAAAATACAACAACAGAGTTCAGAGCTTGTGCAGTCCCAAAGTGTTATGGGTGAAAATATTATTTTAGTGGTCACAGAAAGAATAGGACCCAACCCAGATTTCTTCATCGGCAAAACTTAGTGCTCTTTTCAAACACTTTAACTAAACAGAGTTCCTATTAACTTCATGGCAACTCAATAAAAGTTGTAGTTGTGCAGTAAGTGCTAAACAGAAGCTACAGAGGGCATATTTATTTCAGATATATTCTGACTTCAGATATAGCAAATCCTCACCTCCAGCATCTCGAGCTATATCTGTACCATGCCCTATCCCGCATGTTAAAATCTCACTGCCTCTGGTCCTTGGTCCATGCCATAGGAAAGGACCTTTGGTTTTGAGGATTTCCCAGAAATTGCATCGAAGTCTTAGGCTCTGTTTGAGACATCTGGTCAGATATGACTGGTATTGCCACTTGTGAAGTTTAATACAGTGCATCACTGTGTATCAGTACGGCAGAATGTTTTAATCCATTTTGTTTCTGTAACTAAGCTAGCAGGACCTATCTACACTTCCAGACATCTCAGCCTCATTGATAGGGTGTTGGTATGGAAAAATAATAGGATATCTGGGATAATGAGGCTTCTGGAGCAGTGAGCGAATAGTGGAGTCAGCTGTGCAAGAGGTTTATCTCCCTTCATTTATTTATAGAGTTTGAAAGCCCTCCAAAGAGATAATCCACAAAGTGAGTGCCAAAAAGCCTAAGCCATGAAAGTCTAAACCAGCTCTTACACCTTCTCTTAGGCTGTGTGCTACCGCCTCAGACAAGGATCTCCTCTTCCATCCCTGCAACCTAGCAGTCAGTGCTGACCCTACAACCTGGGCTGTGAACAGCCCACACAGACTGAAGCTTTGTTCTGCCATTAGAGTGCCTGAGACACATAAAATGATTGCTCATCCTCATCCATTGCTCATCCTTGCCACAATTAGCAAAGTTTTGTCTTACAGATTCAGCAACAAAGACCTGTATATAAAGGCACAAATGCTTCCAAATCATGCTGAGAAATCACCCTGTAGTCTCACATATTTCCAGAAGTCCCAGGCCTGTTTCTCTGTCTGAAACAGTATGAACAAAGAAATGATTTACCCAGACCTTAATTTAGACTTTATGGATGATCCTCTCTTTAAGATCTGTATCTGTGTTCTCCTTTGAGAAAGCTTAGAGATGGAAATTTGAAGAGAAAGAGCAATTTCTTATGTTCCATGAAAATATATTGGGTTTGTTGTGCTTTCTTTAAAGAGCCAGGGTGGAAAATCTTCTGTGCTTGTCAGAGTTTCTAAATGACTTTTGTGAAGGTCAGGATACTATTTGTGACTCAACATGTGTGTTCCTGTTACACTAGATCATGGTGATCCCATAACAACTTTCTGTGGCTACAACAGATGTCTGGTCCTTTGGGTGGGGGATTTCTAAAAGGAAAAGGGGAGCGGCAATTAAACTTGCATCCAGCTACAATTAAATTTTAATGGGATTTGAATACTTAAATTGCCTAGCCCATTGTGGAAATATCCTTTTGAAAAAGCAGGCTTAGAGATTTGGGTTCTAACTGAATACTTCAGGTTTGGAGACTGTGAGATAACATTTGTGTGGAATGGGAGGAATACTTCAGCATTGCAAAAAGTGTCAAACTTCTGGTACATTTAAACTGCCCAAGCCTGTGCCTATGTCTGAATTCAAAAAAACTTTGGTCAAGCTTCAGCAAAAAGATAAAATGCAGAACAAGCACAAGAAGGAGAGGATGAATAAATTTACATATTCAGATGGCTACAGAAAAGTTTTCCTCACTAGCAACTTATTTTCTCTAAGTTAGCAACATTTGTGAATGTATTGCAGATGTTCAATCATGTCTTCTTACGAGAATAGCTTACTATATGCTTGCTGTTACCAAGACTAAGTGCACCATGCCTCAAGACTTCACACTTATAGTGGTAGGAAGGTTAAGAAATAACTACTGGTTTCATTTCTCCCTCCCCATGAGCCACCAACCTCCTCAAGGGTCATCCTAACAACTGTTTTTACATTTGACTGATTTCTAATGAGAGATTTCTTCTAAATATATGCAGATACTTCAAAAACAGAGAACACAAAACTGCAGGATAGCATGATCCATTCAATCCATTCAACATTTCTCCTATTGGAATAAGATCTACATCCTGCAAAATTTCCACATGGGAATATTATTTAGAACAGAAATTACTATGCTTTTAACCACCCGTATCCAAGAGAATCAAGCACTTCTATTGAGAAGCTTTCTGAAGTGTTGGTTTGATAGAAAAAAAAAATAGTGGAGAAGGTTCACAATGTTGGAAAAAAATGTGTTATTTACAGCATAAGTTCTGCTCTTGACATGGGAAACTCCAGGTAAGATTATATAGCTTCATTACACAGTGGTCACAGTTGTTTGAAAGCGTCGTCTGGGGCTCCAGGGAAGTTGCACAGAATTTCGGGTCTTGCTTAGAGTACTATGTGCCAGAAAGCAAGAATGAAGGGAAGGAATGATCAAACCAAAGAGTAACCAGCTTTGCTTTAACAGCAAAAGGCAACTGTAAATTGAAAAGAACTCACTATTGCAGTTGGCTTTTTCTACAAAGCACAAGAATTTTATACTCCCCATAATTTGCCTTGGATGTTCACATTCATCTAACTGAAAACCTAATGAACTTTTAGTCTCCATGATATCAGTGCCAATGAGTTCTTCAGATCAATCACGCTACGCAATTTTTAATGTGCTGCCTTTCAGTTCTTGCTTTCAGAAAGTGTTCAATGTATTTCCACTAACTTCTCCCTAACTTTCTGCCTGGCTTTTTTGTACCCACTGCCTCCTGAAACTTATCAGTCGGAGATCTTCAAAGCTAAATCTATACTGTTTTAGTGGCTGTGGTAGAGTTTGCAGAAGCTTCTTTTCTGGCTTGTTATGTCTGAATTGTCCAACAGGACAAAAAATGAATCATGAGTCTGTGCCCACTGCATGAGCTCCTTTACAGTCAGTGGGTTCACTCTGGACTAGAGCCGGAATGGGAACTAAATTATAGCTCATGTGGACAACTGGGTCACAATCTTGCCCCAGGCTAGCACAATATTATAGACATAGTCTCAGTCTGTCCGAACAGAAGAGTCTCTTGCCTTTTAAGAATAATTATTGTCAAAATATACTTAAATAACCAACATCTGTGAATAAATATGATCTCTTGTCAGCAACAGATGAGCAGACAAAGCAGTAAAAGCTCTGGAAATAATTTTTTGGAGGTTCCTGACCAGTCTAGTAATAGATAAAAGTACAAAGAAAATCTGAGAGGTTTGGAAAGGAGAGAGTAAGAGGAGTCTCAACAAATGCTTAGAGACAGACAGAACTCTGGCAGGAGGAGACTCCTGCAACAGCAGGGAGAAAAAATACTATTGAGCAGAAGTATCTGGAGAATAAAATGGGCAAAGCAGGTAATAGGAAACAAAGCAGTTTACAGTCTGGGGCACCAAAGAGAGAGAATCTGCCAGAGCACACACATGGAGGGACAATTCTCAGGGCCTCCTGACAGGTCCTGAGCATTACTCGGTTACTTGTGGATTCAAAGAACAGGCGTTTCTGAATAGGAGCATGGAAATACTTAGCTCACAAAATCCACCTTCCTCTACCAAGCTGTCCACAAGGTCCCAGCAGGCCCCTACGTCCCCCTCAGCACCAAGATGTTCTTCTACTTCACCTCTGGCACTCTGAATAGAAGTGCATCACTTAAGATTTGATTCTGACCCACAGCCTTCAGGGCTAGATGGCTGTTCTCCAGCCCACAACAGAGGGATACCCAGTGAGTGCCCGGTGACCATTTATTAACTGTGGACAGGGGTGTTTGCTGTGGCTACTGCAATACAGCTTTTTGCAGAGAGCACTGCCTGCTCTAACAGGAAGCACTCCAGTCTTGTTGCTGCCGCTGTCACCAGCTGCTCTAGCTGGGTGGCCCCACAACTTCCAGGAACTCAGTGCCTGTAGCGAGGGAAAGCCCAGGTTTCCTAGCTACAGCACTGCAGGCTTTCAGATGGAGGAGAGCTGGCAGGAGCATGTCCTGCCCTGACTGCTGCAGGATGGGCTGAGCATCCTTCTGCCCTTTCCAGACATGGAGACAACTGCCGTGCACTGGGCAGCTCACCAGTTAAAGCATTTTCAAGCCAGGATCTGAGTGGGAGCAGACAGTTCAAAGGGGAGTAGAGGCTCACAAGACCAGTACAGGCCACAACTTCTGAATCCACGCATGTGTCTAAGAAAACTCTGTGATCTCGTCTTTACTCTCACAGGAGATAAGCAAAGGAGGGAGGGATTTGAACTGCATGCGTAGCAAAGCCTTTGTGAAGGATGGAAACAAACTGTGGGGCTGACTTTGTCTGCGAAAAACTGCAAGGCCTCAACCATGCCGACATCCTTTGTTACAAAATATTGAATCAATTAGTGACCATAACTTTTTCAATAGCTTCCAAACAGCAAAACAGATTTTGGCACAAATAGAAATCTGTTCTCTTTACTGAATCCTTACATGGCGAGTTTCTGGACAGAGAAATTACGGGCAGCACAATCCTGAGGCTGCACCTTCCCAGCAGGGTTTGCTCCTGCTAGATGTGTGACTCCACCGTCGCCAGCTGGTGGAGTCAAGACCAACTGGAGCTGCTAAGTGGGTGTGGGTTAAGACTTTATTTATGCAAAGAGCACAGATGTATTCATTTATTCATTTACTTATACAAAGAGGATGGATGTAGCTCTATAGATTGTGCACCCTGTCACTCCTGGGTGAGTTTGCTGGAAGTCACTGTAATTTGGCTTCACGATTCCTTTCTAGGCCAAAACCCGTTAAGTAATTCACATGGCGCTCCGGTCCTCCGGCCTGAGTTCTGACAGGCCACCTTCTCTCTTGGGGATAACACTCCACAGCCTCTGCAGTGGGTTTTTTTTTCTTTTTCTAGGAACTTTTAGGCTTCTCAGTTTATTTGTATTCCAACCACAGCATTATATATATAATAACAGAAGTCAATTTTATTTCTTCCAATCTAATACCTATCCAGAAGGCAAACTCCTTCCCGATTTTGGTCCTCAGTTGTACTGCCGCCTCTTCTGGGAAAAAGGACCATCTATGTTCCCAAAGCCCTGCTCAGGAACATTTCAGTTACAGTAAACTTTCACTTTCATTAGCAGGCTTCTAATCTACAATTTTTGCAAGGCCTGCAAAAGTCCCAGCTGAGAAAACAGTTAATCTCTCAATTAACCCCACGCTGTCAGATATAATACAGGACAGATACACACAGAAAAAGAACACACGAACGTGCACACACACACGCACACAGCGCACAGCTGCGACATGGGAGAGTTATTTACATTTTTAAAGTACTCTGAAATCTCCAAAGCAAAAATCACATTTTATATGTGATTTATCCTAAACTGTACAAGGTGACCAATAATCATCTACACACTAGGCATACTAATGCCTTACATTTTTCAGGATACTTACAAGGCTTTGACAAAATTAACTGTTAGAGATGAAATTTTATATGCTAAATTGTTATTTACATAACAGGGCACTGTTGTTATTTTTTCACCATGCTGTGATGAGATTAAGTTGGCTGGTTCTAAGAATAAGTTTAAGTGATCAAGATTAATTTCTGCATGTTTAATACATTCTCACAACCTTTTTCTTTAGAAAGCTTGACTGAAACAGGGGTTTGAAAATTAAATGACTGCTTTTATGTCAGAAATTAGCTTTCTGTCTTCTCACTAAAAACCGTGTGCACCTTGGCCAACCCTTAAGTCAGAGGCGTGCATGTATTCAGCAGCGTGGTAGAACTTGGCAGCTAAATTCCACACTGAGCATACTTGAAATGAGGGCTTCAGGGGTTGGCCAGGGCTTTCCCCACAACTGCCCTTCCATTCTGCTGGCTAAAGGATCTGAGATTAGGTGAAACGTTCTTCTTTTACCTGCAGGGATTAATGATGCTCATGCTTCATGCAACAGAAAGCAGCCTCACTTAAATATGAGGAAAAGAGAAAAATGTGACTGCATGGTACCAGAGATGTGCCACAAGAGAAGGACATACTGGCAAGGTGGTCATGAGAAAGGAAACAGGACAAGGAGTGGTGGAGGGATGCGAAGGCAAGAGCTGGAAAGCATGTCAGGGAAGGTGTCACTCTTGTAGTGTTATCAAGAAAGAAGTACATGTAATCAAAGATTTCCTCAACTCACTTTTCCTTTTACATCAACAAACATTCTCAAACAGCTTTGGCTACTTGAAGTGATGCCACTTCTGAGTTTTTTCAGATTTCATTTTGGTAGTGTTGCTCAATAACATGCCATAGTCAGTCAGAGAACGCCTCCATCTGCTAGCCAGGGGCTGCACAGACGACTGTCAGGGAAGGATATTGATGCCTGGCTTAGACCCTGCACTCGCCTGCCTCTATGTTGCTTTGCTGTATGTTTGTGTATCTGCTTTCATGAAGGACATCAGCATTTGCCCAAAGGAACAGGAATAATGAGCGTGACAATGGCAATAGCAATAAACAATATTTAGCCGGCTTTCACTGAGATGACAGCTCAAGTACAAAAAGGAGCAACGGAAATTTAGGCCAGTTAAAAGATACTGCTGGTTCCTATGCCTGTTCTTTCTACAGCTAAATGCAAAAGGGGTGCAACAGATACAGGAGGCCCAC
Organism: Nothocercus julius; assembly: GCA_013398735.1. NCBI lineage: Eukaryota > Metazoa > Chordata > Aves > Tinamiformes > Tinamidae > Nothocercus > Nothocercus julius. The sequence continues at coordinate 4,419,388 of VZSV01000048.1, forward strand.
AGGATCCAAGAGCTTCTAATTGAGTCTTTCCAACTATCCTGCTGCTGCCAAAAAAAAAGGAAGAGTCAGCTGCACCCTCTGGTTCAACAAAGTGCAGTGCACTTCCCAACTGCCACTGCAGAGCAGGCTGTATCATGTCTTGCATTACCTCACTCCCCTAAGGAACCCCAGCAATGCAAGGCCTAATCAAACAAAAGGAAAGATGGAGAGAAGTGAATAGGCTGAGCCACCTCCTTCAGACCTCTCTGTTCCCTACTAGTGTCTTTCCAGCGATGGCAACTGGGATCCCGCTAATTTGGAACAGAAACAATGCAGCACAAAATCAAGAATGAATACAGAAAGCCAGTGTTAGAATTCCTGCTTGTTCCCCTAAACTTCACTTACCTCATCCTAAACTTTCCCATTTTTTTCCCAATCTAAACCTTCAGATTACTGGATGTTTTCAAAATTGCCTTATTTTGATAAGATAGTTATCCAAAGTATCTTATCATAATGACTAAAATCCAACTGTGGAATTACACTGATCATGATGACTAAAATCCCAGAGTAGAATTCACTGAATTCTCTGAACGTAGCATTAAAAAAGGTATACAGGTGTTTAATAATCCCACAGTCTATTCGGGATACCACAACTGAAAGAATGAAAATAATGTGAATGAACTGACAGTGCACTGGAGTCAAAACTGTCTTTATTTGCCTCTACTTTGTGATTTTGATACTTTTTATTTATATATGTTGTGATTTTGATACTTTTTATTTATATATGGTTGTTTATGCATGCCTCTAACTAAAAATCTTTCCAGTTGCATGGAGCATGCTTGTTTTAAGACTGCAAAATACTTAGTAAAAAAAATGTGACCATCAGTATGTACCTTCTACTGGCTATATTCCAGGCATAGTCCCTCAGCGGTTTTCCTCCTCTGTTTTAGGTCCCACAAAGCTCAGAAGAGTGAACACCCTAATGGCCAACACCTGGCTTACCCACTTGCACCCCTGCCCGGTGCCCACATACAGTGGGCTCGAATCCTCCATGCAGAGATACCCCATTTGTTTTCTAGAGGCTCGTTACTTGGACAAGATTCCGACAAACCTGAATGTCAGCCCAGGTTTTTTGGCAGGGTGCCTCCGTTTTCTGTTTCAGTAAGAGGCCTTCACTTTCCCAAGCTTCTTGTCCCACTGGTAGTTTTATAAAAAGGCTCAGCAGGTCCCTGGAAGTTCACAAAGCCTTCTTCATTCATAAACAAGCTGCTTGCGAGCCCCTGAACAGAACGGCTCTATCCGTGACGTCTGATTGACCTTCAGGAACCGTACACATGGCAGAAAAAATAATAATAATAAAAAAGGGGGCAGAAAGTTTAAGGAAATAGACAAATGAAGAACAAGGGGCCCATCAGTGTGTTAGTAATGTGGTGAATGCGAGAATTAAAGATATAAATATCACGATGGGCTTTATTTGCATTGCCATAGTCTGGTTAAAAGAAAGAACCCCAGAGCTAGGAACCGACGCCACTTGCATGCCTAATGGCTTCTATATAAAAATTGTCATTTTCTTTGTATGATTAAAATAATGACCATCGGCAAAGTAAACTCGCCCTTTCTACATGCTTCTTTTCATGAATCTACTGCTCACAGAAGATGCCAGACTAACAAGCCTAAAGACAGAGGTCTTCTGTCTGCCGAATAGGTACAACACAAGCTGTGGCAGGGAGAGGGTCTCTGCCACACACACAGTCACCGAGTCCCTGGCGACCACCCCACGAGGGACAGGCGCGCGACATCCCGAGCTCTTACCTGACGGCGGCATCCTGGGGGCCAAGCCGTGCCGTTCGCCAGAGCAAGTTTGAGATGATCTGGGGTCTGATCGCTTGCAATGAGCCTAAGGTTAATGGTTCATTTAGCACCATTTTCTACTGCATACAGACTGACATCTGCTTTGGAGAGTAAAAGGCATGTAATTTCCGTGCTCTCTTGCGTGAGTTGTTAAACAATTCCCATAGCTAGTTACCTGATCATCTACCTCCAAACCAAACACCCTCCATTCTACCTGGAGTCAGTGAAATGGATTATATGACCTTTCAAAAGAATCCAAAGCTTTTTTTCTCCTCCCCAGCACCTCATTTGCCCTGTGTTTTTTTCACACTGGAATCTTTGTCCCTTCTCTTCCCTCCCAGGTGGTACTTTGCTTCTTTTCCAGTGTTGCCATTCACTGCAGGGGCATCTCAATAGGGCAGCAAAGGATTTCTTGGCTTCGAGTTGCTCACAGCTGACCAACACACTCTCTTCTTCAGTGAATCGCACGCCCACACGTTTCAGGCTGCACATTCTGAATGCCGACGCTTGTAGCAACTCCTTTCTTCCGTGCACATTGCCACCTGGCTCCCCTTGGCAACACTTGATGACATTGCTGTGACCTTCACAGTGCAAAGTCTGCGATGGCAACTGCTGCTGAAGTAGAATAATCAAGTAGAGCTCAAGCTCCCATCCCGCTATCCTTCTCCATCCCGAGCACCTGCTTTGTGATACTCGGTAGAGGACAAGGTACTGGGATACCTCTCTTCTCCCGCCTGATCTGCCAATTGGTGACAGTGACAGAAACAGTGCTATGGACTTTCATTCCAATATTTTGAGTAACCTCATGGTTACAAGACTGGGAATGGAAGAGAGTTAAGCCCTTGCTAAGGGGAATCACAGGATAGTTTCATGTCCTGACTGTAGGTGGCTTTATCTTAGATGAACTTCTGCACCCAGGACACTTTCCAGATGCTGAGTGTCCAGCAGTCTGAAAAGCACCATCTTTTTGGGTGGCAGGGCAACAGTTCTCCCTCAAGACGCCTGCCAGTGATTTAGTCATGGGAACTGATCTAAGCTTTAGTACATCAGAAGCAGTCATTCAGATTTAACACTGAGTCCAGCTGGCAAGGCCCTGCAGGGGAAATGCTGGCATTCCCTGTGCTCTAAGTGCTTTGTGGGGAAATAAAGGACTTTCATCTTCAGGAATGTGAATCCAGGGAGCCTCAGCAGCTCTGATCCTAAGAAAATTATCTTCTCGGCTCTCGAGACATATGCAAAGTCAGGTGGCAGGTCAGTGGAAGCAGTCAAAACGACTCAGACCATGTCCTCAAACAGTCCGGCCTGGTCTCTATCACTGTGAGCCCAATTATGTTCCCCAAGAGCATCCAGTTAAACAAACTATGAGTTGCTGCTCTTGGAGCTGATTTTAGGCCAACACACAGCTGCTCTAAAATGGCTCATACGTGCCCAAGTGCGCTCTTCAGCACTAATGGCAACTGGCATGGAATAATACTCACAAGATTCCCAGGTAATGGAAGCAAACAGTGCCAGGAACCTTTCCTGTGAGTTCCAGCACTGACAAGTGTCCCTATCACTGTTTATTTTATTAGGAGATGAAGTCTACGAGGATCTATTTTACCGCTAGCTTTGTCGGACTGAATCACTACCAGCATAGAAGACAATGCATATAAATTCTGCCACTGCGTCCATGGCTCCTGGGTAGCTGAACTTGTTTCTTTTACTGGTACAGAGATTTCTGGAAGATACCCCTGCCTCCTCTGATTCTCCAGGGTCTAGAGTCACATGAAATGAGGTGTTTATCCCTATCCTTGTGCTTTTGGCTCAGCATCTATCAGCTTCATACAAGTCCTCATAAGTAGCTTCTCTCTACAAATACAGATGCTTTATCAACAGAAATTAATGAAGCCCCTCTCAACTGATAATCACAGTATGTAGTTTTTCAGTAAGCATATTCTCATACTCTCCCTTAAATCCCTATGAGTATCAGTTGGATTTCGGAATGCAAGTTGAAAGCAGAAGTTAGAAAGGAAACATGAAAAAAGTCTTTTAATGAGGCAACAAAAATCCCATTTTGAGATCACTTCTGAGATTAAAAAAATATTTATATTAATTTTTATATTTTGTACCAGTCTATACTGGAACAAAATAAAATTGTTAGGAGGTGTTCAGAAAATGAAAGCACTAAGCCAGCTGCATAAACAAAGAAAATTATTGGGAGCAGGAAAAAGGGCAGAGAATGAACCTGCAACACCAGCAATAAGGGTCCATCAACTTTTGCAGGTATCAAGTAAGACTCTCACAGAGTGAGATGATTCCTTCTGCAGTCGCTTCCAGCTTGGTGCTTCTCTCTGAAGCGAGTGTCTGATAAGGCAGCACACTGCAACTGCCCCCCTCTGCTTGCAGGTCGCCTTTGCTCTTCAGAGCTGGGGAAGCCCAGGATTCAAGCAGGTCCTTACCAGGAGGGAGCGCTGCATAACTTGCTCTGGACTTGCAAGTCCAGTTGCAACAATTTTGCTTTGATTATCAAGTAGGGAGCTCAAAGAAATCCCTCAGCGAGGCTGTTGGCTTCTCTGATGTCAGCAAAAACATGTGGACACGACCTCCTTGCTTAGCAGAAGGTATCCAGATAGCAGTTCCTCACAAAGGCTCAGCACCATACAGCATCCTTGCCAGCAGGAAAGATTGCCAAAAATAAAAACATTTTAACAACTGCATTTTTTTCCTCTTTTTAGCATCCAAATACACCAAACTTCACTTAGACCTGGTAACTCTGATGTCTTTTAATCACACAGTAGATATAATAATGCTTTGTTGCTCACATACACGAAACTAAACTAATTAGAAACTGAAGTGATTTTTACTAATATACCTCTAATGGCTATAGTAGAAAGGCAGAGAAAGTCTTGTCTAATTGTCTAACTGGGGGCCTGAGCCCCAAAGATGGTGACAGCTTTCTATCCAAATATAACCTAGAAACCCGAGGAATTATGATTTCTTTTCTCTTTATCAACAGATGACTACAGCAAGCTCCTGGTACACAGAGTCAACAGCTTGGATATTAGAAGGCAAAAGGTCTTGGTAACAGAGCTTTAAACTCTTTTTGTGTGTGCCAAACACCAGAAGATATCAGATAGAAAGTCTAAAAGACATTTAAATTCTGAAGCATCTTGACTGTACACAGAAAAAGCTGGTAGGTATGCAGTTACAGTCAGAACATCAATATTTTACCTTTCTTCCCACTTCCCATTTTATACACTCATGTTCTGCTACTTTTTGAACGATTAAAGAGCTGTTTTTATACTTGACTGGAGATTGCCTTATAGTTTCTTAGCATTTTTGGCTAAAACAAGAAGGATTTAAAAGTGGCTTGGAGTAGAGTGAAGGTGACTGCAATGGGCAACAGTGCAGGACAGCAGAGCTCACCTGCACACGCAGTGCTCTCACATGCACTGCAGTGCTTCACAAGCAGTGCTTCCCAACGCCCCAGAGAAGCCCTGTCATTCCTGCCAACCTCCTAGAAGGCCTTCAGAGGTTTTACAGTGTATTCATTCCACACCACACTTTTCAATTACAGTGATCTATCACCTGCAGCCTTAAAACGACTGAGTTTTTCAGTCTTGCCTTCACACCAGAGGATTAAGAAATGCTCTGCAGCTCCATATGTGATTAAATAGAGCAAAGATTGTGCTTGAGTTTTGTCACAGAGATAATTTCCCTCTTTTTGGCCTAAAATCCCAAGACTGGACAGAAAGATTTTTCTCTTCTTCAGGAACACGAAATAAATTCAGTGTTTAAGATCTCAGCGGGTCTGGGCTAAATGAACCAGGACTCTGGCGTGATCAGTGTACCATCTGCATGTCTGTGGACCAGAACATGTACATCGCTACATCTGAATCAGAACACGAAGAGAATAGATGAAGAATGTAACTATCTTAATGAGAATCTGAAAACTCTCATTAACGCTAATACCTGCTTGCTTTTATGCACATCTTACTTAGCTGTATTTGCTAAGAACTTCAGTTTTACTGCTTGTGAATGGTACTGTTTTGCTTTTAAAATACTGCCTTTTTTTTTTTTTTTTTTTTTTTTTTAATGTTTCAGATCTTCTCTGTGATTCAGATGGCCTTTGGAAACCTCGACTCTGACCTTCACCTGTTGGAACTACCCCAGCTGCCTGGGAACAAAGACCAGACTCACCTCTGTGATATTTCCAGATGTTCTGCAGTCAGAACTCTACGATTTTTTAGCTGTTTCAATGCCACCTTCATAGCGCTCTAATGTTTTCTAGCAGGGGTTATGCACACATCTGCTCTAATGTTAACTTCCTATCTCTCCTCTTCCCCCATTCCTCTCCTGGACAATCAGAAAAAATACAAAGGTCATGAACCTAACTGCAAGCATCTCTTCCTGCTTCTTGTGTGGTTTTCACCCTGACCTTGATACTCTTTTCTGCTTCCCCAGTGGCACCTCATACCACCCCCTTGGGCTTCCTTATGAACAGGAACAGCAGAAGGAGGGAAAGAAAGTCTGACAATTAGAAACATACACTGAGATTTCCTGCTCCTAATGCCTCTCGCAAAGGGGCTGCTGTTTTTCAGTTAACAGAGAGTAAAACAGGAGAAAATTAATGAGCTTGGCAAATTGAGGACAAATTGAATAAAATGGGGCCAAATTCATCCCTGATGTCTTTTCTTTGAGGGCAATAGAGGGATAAATTTGACTTGCTACATTTAACTGTTTTTTTGAGGACACAAGTGAGGAAGCTTTTTTCCAAATCATTCAGTCATTTAGTTATTAATATATTATAACTAATTATTGTTATTTCATTCACATAGACAATATTATAGAAAGCAGAAACAGCATGATTAAAAGGCAACGGGTCAGGGAATGTGGCTCTGCCACTGAATAGTTGCATAACCTCAGACAAGTCACTTTAGTTCCCTGTGCCTTTGAATATTCCTGGCCTAGATGAGCCACTTAACACAAACTTTTCCAAGAAGATCTCTCAATCACACTGAAGTAGTTACTAGAGTTTTTTACTTACTGACTGGACCTAAATGAACGGCTGTTACAACGAAGTATTTCATGTCAGGCTCACCACAAAACTAAAGGTGGGTATTTCAATGGTGATCAAGCACAAAACATTCAGGTGCATAACTTGAATATTAGGCATTCAGTGACAAGAGGCACTGACAACACTATTACTTAGTAAACTTTTTTTAGCTTTAGGAGAGAAACACTTTTGGCTTTGAATCATTACAAAGCTTAAATATGCAAGTATCTGGAAAGTAAAAGAAGTTTCCACGGAATAGAAGTACTAATTTTCATTAATTCATATTTAAATTCAAAAGTCATTCTATCACATGTGAATGAAAAGATTTATACCACCTGTGGAATAGGGCAAAGAAACACTTCTCAGCAACGAAATCAAATGAAGCAAGGATTGCCATACTGTGGCCTAGGTGGAACATTTGCAAGCGGTGTGTGCAAAACTGGCTATTCATATGGTTCTGGCACGGCTTCCTAGCTTCCTGTTGCTCAATTACATAAGGAGAATCTAAAAATACCTTTTAAAATCCCTGCCTCCTGCAGGGAATTACTGTGGTTGCCTCAAGAACATTACTTGATCATGTTGGGACAGAAGTCCATGATACAGCCATGACCACACTATCCACGTCCCCCCCGCTGTGCTCCTAGTCCAGCCGCCATCCCCTGCACAGCCAAACAGGGCCCCTCTGCTCCGTCACCCGAGGCGTGAGGCGAGACGCACCGCGACGAGGGCCGCGGCGCCTGGCGTCTTCGCACTCATGGCCGCGCTGCGTCCCCGTTAGCCACAGTCACACGGCTGTGATTATGGAGAGTGGAGAGCTCTGCACAGCATGGACTATTTTCTTTTTAGTTTTCTGTTTCTGTAATAACTCCGGTCATTACGATCTGAATTTTAAATGAGGCTCCTTCAGTGCAACTGTGATACAGCATTACGTCCCTGCTGAAACACAGACATATTAACAGATGGAAACATAAAGCCACAATGCCCAAAGAGTTCAGTTACAATATTATTTTGATGCCAAAACAGACGAAACTGTGGCTATATCTCCTGTTTCTGAATTTGAGGATATATTTGCCCATGACATGCAAGCTGCTGGAAGAACATTCACTGTTAATTCTGTTTCTGTTTGGTCTTCTGACCTAAACGCTTTGGCAAACTGCCACTTTTTTAACTGCACAGAGATAAATTAGCAATCTTAAATCCCCAAATCATATCACAAGCCATTCCACTCAGTGATCTCTGCTACAATCCCAAAACTGTGATTCAGCTACAACAGTCTCTTAGAAATAGCCCATCTTAATTGTACGTGTCCAGTCTTTAAAGTGGATCAGATCCTCTTTGGATCCTCTTTGAATCATACTTAATTCAGAGCCTTATTTGCTAGAAACTGGTCAACGGATCAATCTACACCAGATATCTCCCACAAAAGCAAGAGAGCCGAGGACATCAGCCTTGACAAATCTTGGAAAGAGAGCTAAGTTCTGGCTGAAGCTAATTTGAAATCAGAGTAAATGACCCAAACTTTCAGTTTCCTCAAGACAGCACACAGTAAGCCTGGCATACAGTTGAGTTCTCATCATCTGCAGGAACAGTTCAGATTATATGGGTGAATTAGAGATTCTCAAGCTGACACAGTTTGGGTGCTAATGTAATAATCTATAACAATCTTTATTTTTTTTAAACTGTGACCCTAACAAGATGTGCAAGGCAAAGGCACGCATCCAGACCACTGATCGTGTCTGTTCAGGCAGTTTAGCCATGCTTTTCACGGCTTGTCCAATCCAAGTTTCCAAACATATCTGGAGATTTCAGCGGGAGCTAGGTCCCTTGATACCTTTAACAGCGTAAGTCAACATCCTTACTGTGTGTGTCTGTCTCTGCCGGCCTCCAGCAGGCTCCATGTCTGTTGTTCAGACCCCTCTGCTGTGTCCCTGAGCATCCTCACTGGTTCTATATCCTCTGCAGAGACAGCCACAGAAAAGAGTTGCAGGAGGGACTGCACTGAGTCCACGTGTGCTGAAATCTTTCCCAGTTTTTCTATGAAGTTCCCATGCTGAAGTTTTCCCATGGAAAAGAGTAATAAGGACTGTGTGCTGCTGCATTGCTACAGCAGAACAAAGGCAGTGGAGAGAAGGAGATGGATATTAATCTGTTTTTGAAAATAAATTGAATCCCTTTCATGTTCTGTTATCCTACTTTACTCAAGCTCTGGTGTTTTCACTTGATATCAGAAGAGTAAGATCACTTACAATTCTTTGCTAATAGGCAATGAAATGTAAATTATGTGCACTTGGAAACCTTCTAAACCAAAGGGATCTTTTGGAGTGAATTAAAAAGCAAGGTACTCTCATCTACAATGTAGCAACATGCAGCTATTGACTTCTCTATTAAGAACATATTGTCATAGTGTCTATGGAGCTGAAAGGCAGATGTGCTACACTGCTACAACGCCTAACTTTTCGATTCTGCTTCGTCTGTGTAGCAGAATGCTGGGAAGCTGGAATTAATAAACTAAGGGTCATTATTAATGTAAAAGAGCTAGAAGCTTTACTGAAGACATCTACTCTAGCTGAGCATCTACTAAGTGCTAATTTACACACACACATTCTTCTATCTGGATGTGGAAGGTCTCACATAAATCACTTCGTCTGAATCCTGAAGACCCGATCCAGCCTTCCTTATGATGAGGCCATTAGAAAGCACTGTGCCATATAAAACCCCCGGTTTGTGAAAATATGTGTGTGCATGTGAGAGAGAAACATACACTTAGGACAGATTGATTATTGCGATCTAATACAGCTATGTATCATTACCTACACACATAGATATGAAAATGTAACTTATAAATCTTACATGACCATACATGTACTATTTAGCTTACGTCTATGCATAAGTATCCTCACTCACAATGAAACTAATAAAGAGAGGAGAAAATATTTTGCATGGTATTTTTATGACTAGAGCTTGCTGATTATTGCAATTTTCAAAAAAAACCAAGTCTTTTCATAAAAAACTTATTTCTGACAATTCAAAAGATGACACATTTTTAATGAAAATAATAACACTACTTTTTGGTATGATACCTCATTGATGAGATATACCAGGGAAGTTAAAAATAACTACTTGATTTTCCTACCTAAGCATTACATGATGTGATGCTCTTTGTCATATGAAGCAAGAGAAGATGTATCAGCATGCAGCCCACTCACCTCATCATGCATCCAGCCTGAGATTGTACACTGCGCCATCAGTGCTAGCTGCAATTCTATGGCTGCTATATGCAGGAAGTTGGGTGGTGTAACTACAATGATTTCTCTAACTTCAAGAAAACAGTTTGTAAATAAAGAGATTGGTGCCCAAAGCAGAGAAGTGACTGCTTAGAAACATGCAACAGGTCTGTAAAAGATGCCTAAGTAAAATCTAGATTGATTCCTGTCTGAATATGTTGCTCCCTGCTGCCTTCAAAGCAAAATATGATAGAACCAAATTAACTGCCTTTTCATAGTTTATGCTAAGCCATATGTTTGATCTTCTTCCATTCTGAGCAAGTTTCAGAGGCTGCCATTATTCCTGGTTCAGAACAGTTTTACACAATTCTAATTCTTTCTCTTCTCTTTTTTTTTTCTTTCGCATTAGTTATGGTCAGGAAGAGTGTGTCTTTATAGAAATTAACTGGAATTGGAAAGATGCGATGTCCCTAACTATAGTCTCCATCTTCAGTCTCACTGTGGCAGATCCTGTATCATTATAGAGGACAGCTAACTATACGGTACCTCCACAGGAATTCACATGCAGGGAATTCAATCCAGCATAGAGAAAGTGAAATTCTAACTAAGAATGATGTTTTGGTGTACAGGGATGCTCCTTTTAGTAGCAGTAGTAGGACTAGGACCCAGATACTTTGTAGACTACAAGGATCATTGACTTGACCTAGAGTTCACTGAACTTTGTTCCTGTGTTCGAGAGCAGGTGCAACAGATGAAATCAGTTCAGGGACAAGTTTAAGTGTTGTGCAGTATTTGTGTCCCAATGCACCTCTGCCAAATGATGTCTAATTCTTGTGCAGTTGTTCTCCATAGGGTAGAATTTCCCTTTGAAACTCTCTTCAGAGTTAATGAAAGTCACTTGTGGGGGCTGAAGAGAGAAATCCAGAAGTGAGAAGCACCCTTGGAGAAACTGACTCATGGTCTAAACACTGGCTGAAAAAAAATGCGGCTTTAATGATTCAGAGAGTCTCTTCTTCAACCAAGTATCTTGTTCCCATAAGAAGCTATCTAGAGACTATAACCATCAGATCTCAGCTGACATGTAGGTTGTTCCATGGCGCATACTATGCTTTCCCAGCCAGACACAACATTATTTTGCTTACCATACATGCCTTAGAGCTGAAAAACAATCTGAGTCTCCACAGTGCATTTTCAGAAGAATTTTTTTCCACTCCAGCTTGAGCCTGGTGAGCACCTATATAACATCGGCGCTGTGCCCTGCAAATGAGAACAAAACAAACTTTGAGGCTCCTTTGGACTAACACAAGCATTTCTTCCTTCTAGCACATGGCTGTGCATAGATTCCCATTCTGCAACTGATATTTATTGATCTAGATTCATACGATCCAAGAACAGCTTGACTGCTTTGCCTTGTGGTGAAATTACAAGGGAAAAAATTGGAATGGGGGGGAGAAGGGAGGAGGAAAGCCAAGCTTTTATAACTCTTTGTAAACCTGGTTTATGTGAGCCTGGCCAACCCAGGGTCTAAATGATCTGTTACGCTTAAGAAGTGGATGTGAAAGGCAGCTCTGTTGCTGAGCTGCTGGTGCCTCATAGAATCAAAACATTTCTACCGAGCTCCAGTTTAAGCAGTCAGACTGCAGCTAATTATGGGAAGCAGCCCCTACGAGGAAGTGTGCTTTCCTTCTTAAAGCACTTTGCCTTCAGCAAGTAAACAGTCCTAAGTGTAATATTAAAAGCACTAAAGTTTATGTGCATTTTTATTTTGTGCTAATAGAGCGATTAAAAATGCCCATCGCCTCCAATCCGCATGTTCGCTATGCCGAGGTAGCGGGGCCTCCTCGCGGCCCCAGCTGCGAGCGGCGCGGCGCTCCCCACCAGGGCAGGGCAGGGCAGGGCAGGGCAGGGCACTCTCCTCAACACCGCAGCGAGACCCTGGGCACGAGAGAGCTTCTCGGCTGCCACCAGTTTGTGCTTACGGGATCGGCTGCATCTCCCTGCTACTGGCTTTGCCCGAAGGCTCCCGGGGTCAATCTTGCAGCTGAACACTCTGTGCTTCCCATCCCTCCTCCTGCCTGTAACCCGCTCCTCTGCCCTCCACTAACGCTTCTCCCATGCTTTTACTCATCATCACAGACTGCAGAAACCTCAAAAACAATTGGAATCCACAAAATAGTGAACCACATTCAGATCCGATCTTCTTTAAGACCAGCTGTCTTCTTCCTTCTCCATCCCAGGGTCAGTGTATTTGGAAGACAGGAAAGCCATCCCCTTAGGAGTAAGCCAACTTTCTGGCAGGGATGAGTAGACTGTGAGAAAGAAAAGAGCTTTTTGTGGGAATCAGGTAGAGTGTCCAGAGAAATGTTTGTGATCACAGAAAACTTGTATATGTGGTGGGGCAAAGAGGGCAACATTTACTCCTTTCCAGAGTCCATACAAAGAATTACCAAGAACCTTGTGAGTGAGGATAGACCTGCAGTTGCCAAAAGACAGGTCCAAATAAAGGGACAAGATTCTTCAAGATTTGCGGCTCCTACTTAGCTCCCATTAAACACACACACACACACACACACACACACATACACACACACACACAGATTCCTGGAAAAGTGCAACACTCTCTTGATTTTAGCTATATGCCTAAATAGGTGCCTGAGCCTCAAAACTCTGGCCTCCTTTCTGAATATAGAAGCCGTAACATTCTGAAAGGAGATCTTTCCCTGATGTGTCCGAAAGGCTAGGGGTGAATCTGAAATAAGATATGACTTCCGCACAACTTCTCTGCAAATAATTTATCCATCCTAGGAAAGAAAATGGAAGGAAGGTCTGGAAGTCAAAAAAGACTAGAATAATTAATTTAACCTTTTTATTTCCTCAAACTTCATGTAGGTTAGAGCTTGATAAGTTTTGGGGTAAGGATCAAAAACTAAGGTGATGCTGTCCTTACTGACAGCATCAGAGAGGCAACAGGTCAGGGAAGTAACAGAGACCACAGCACAGCACGACAAGGCATCACTTTGATTTTTCTTTTCTCAGGGTCTGAGGCCACTGTGGATTTTTCTTGTCTCAGGATCTTCACTCTACAACTTGCAGATTTGCGAACTGGAAGATGTGCTTTCCTCAAGCACAAAAGTTACTGGATTCAGTGCATCAGGAACCAGATGACATTCTCTGGCCAGTGTTGCACCAGCAATCAGGCGAGATCATCTAATAGTCCCTCCTGGCCTTAAAATCTGTGAATCTAAAATTACAAACTACTATAAAAATTGCAATAAGGGAGGGGAGAATAGAGGCCAAAGAATTACACAGGGTATTTATAAGCCTGCTACAGTCATCACTAATGTACATATAATTGGCAAAGCATTTACTTCAGAGGCCAGTTGTAACACATACGTTTATTGAAGGCTCACACGTTTCATTATAACTGAATTACTGAACATATCTAAGCCATTTATAGTGAACTGTGGCAAGCCCTAAAATAAAGTAAACACATGTGCAGGAGTTATTGATGTGGTATGGCTGTTCTGATATTTAAAGGCATTATAAACGATTTGCAAGGCATTTAATAAAAGTGACCTACATTTATGTAGCGCCTTTTATCCTGAGGTATCCCAAAAATTCTGTAGGAACTGCATAGCCTGCCACTGCATTACGGCAGTGTGACAGCAGTGGGACTCTTCTGAAGCCAGCAGAGCTGCAGCACCATCATGCTTGAGTGAGAACGTGGCCAGTCCAGTCCTGCATGTACAAATGTTGGGGTTAAGGAGAAGAAAGGAGCAGTTGTTTCACAGATTTCACAAACTCTGAGACCTTAACAGGTCACTGCATCGTCTAGTCTGGGCTTTCCTATTATTCAGAATATCAAATTCCACCTATGGAGCCCTGTACAAACTCATTCTGTCCAATACTTCAAGCCCACCAGACAAGATTCAGCTTTGATCTAAACCTCTCTGTTCAAAGAGAGATCCTTAAGCAAAAAAGCCTGCCAAAGGACTGAACAATGTTCATAATTTCATCACAGGGTCACACATCGGCCCACCTGTTTTGAACAGGCCCTGCTGCACAGATGGAGGGGATACAGTGTATGTTAACCATGCATATCATCCATACATCTGTGCAACTGTGGTTTTCAGGAGAGACCTGGCTTGCATCTGAGCAACCTGGAAAGCAGACAGAGGATCTGGCAACTTTTCGTACACATCTGAGCATAGATACCCTCAGCTGCAACTCTCAAACCCACTACCATAAGCAATAATCTCCTTTCTACACTCTCTTCATGGAAGTAGGGATATCAAAACACCAGTATCATGCACAGAAACCAGACAACTTTTCTATGACTGATACTTCCATTTCATGGCCTTTTACACTCTTTTAAATATCGCACTGCCCCACTTACTTTTATTACTGCACTGAGAGCTCTTGCTTGGATGATTATTTATAACAACATCACACACCTCTGCGTTGCCAGGACAGAGTTCTACAACATGTGAGGAAATCTTGTCTTCTCATAGTAAGGTCTTAAAACTCTCTTTGCTGGAAAAACACATGTCCAAATGATTCAGATCGCTCCTTGATAGTAACCTGCTTTCTTCCTATTTATTCTCTCATTAATCTTTATTGGCCAACTATGATTCAAGACTCTCTTCAGCATGTAGTCTGCTGAAGAAAATATTAAATAGCATGGGAGCAAAAATCAATTTTTTGGGACCCCTCCTAGAAACGTCCAAATCTTTGCTAACTTTCTCCTAAGAACTAGATGAGATTTGCTGGTCATATAGGGTTTATTTAATCTTTTTGATTCAAAGCAATAACAATCTGTGTCAACAGTAGTGTCTGGCCCTGGTCTTCATATATGTTTTGGGGAGGTAAATGTCTGTGGGCAGGGAGGGAGCTCCCATACACTCCAGCGATACAAGGATCAGATGAGGCCTGGATGAGGGCAGGTGGAAGGATGTTACAGAGAACACCTATGCTGGAATACAGTCAAAGCCTGTTAGTATTAAGTTAAAAACCTTGCAGAAGATGCAGGTGTGCTCTACGAGAGCGCTTTTTGGAGGAAACAGAGCAGCAATCATGTGAAGAAGACATAACAGGATGGCCTAACGCAGCAGGTTTTACATGAGCTGCACTGCTGGCATGTTGGGAGACTTCCAAATTAACCATGCCATTATTTTAAGTAAACCTGACATGCCGCTATAGTACTTCGCAATTTTCCAGTTTTCCTCTCAATCATTTTTAAATAGCGGAACTATGTTGGCAATTCTCCAGTCTTCTGGAAGTCCTCAGTTTTCCAAAATTTGTTAAATACCCATCCCACCCGCACAGCCGGGATACATTCTCACTCCATGCCAACCAAGATCATATTTGGAGAGGCAAGAAGGAGCAATGCTTTTAAACAAAGCTACAATGTGGTAAGCCACTGAAGCAAAATCCTTCCCGAAGACAGAATCTTTAACTGAGAATACGTGGTCCAGATACAACTTTAAAGCTTTTCTGAAAAATATTACCTCTAGCAGCACAAAGTCCACAAGGCTCAGACCTCTAATGCACCAACATTCCTTCTAGGGCACGAGGGATCTTTTCTCAAGATCCTCAAATGAAGCACTGATATTCATGACACTTAGTCTGTGGAACTGTTGTGTGATAACACAGCATTGACTACTGGTATACAGAAACTTGACGATGAAATCTGAACTCGAAGCTTGCACCTATTTTCAAGCTTTCTGAACTAATAAAAGATATTATCTTTCACATTGTGCCTCTTATCTCATTCATCATCATCACTACAATCCCAAGACTAACACGACGCGCAGTGAGCCGGGCTGCTCACACATATTGCCATTAATGTCTATGCTCACTGCTGTATCCTGAAACTACAACCAGGAAGAAAGTCAGCACTGCAGACAAAATACTGCACACGACCAGAATGTACTTACCCACATATAAAGGTGGCTGTTTAAAATAATCATGAATTCATCTTAAGAATCACAAAGCAGGTTTTTCAGGGAAACCCAACTGAAATACTCCAACCTGTCTTAGGTAAGAGATAAGGGAGAAGACTGAAGACCCCTCACAGACCTCCTCAGATGACACCATCACAAGCATTTTCACTGGCACGACCACGAGGGCTGTGATACCCAGCAGGGGGATAAGAATAAGCAGCTGACAGATGGCAGGCAGGCTCACCAGGGACAGGACCCTTCTGCTGATTCAGCTGTGAAAGGATTTGTAAAATGCAGCTGCAACCTGAAGAACCTGCTAAGCAAAATGACAAATCAATAAGAGGCTTGGGAGGTTTTTCGATAAAAACCTTCTCGCGTGCCAAAGCTGGCTTAAAGGAGGGCTCCTGCCCTCCTCAGGACCTGCCAACTCTCTTCCTCTCCTTCCAGCAGGGTCAGTGGGATCACTGAAAAGTGTCCGATTAAATGGAAACTTTTAACCCTGTTTTAAATCTGGTTTATAGAGTGGCTGCACAAACTGTTGTGATAAAAGTGAAGGAGAGAAGTGGAGAAGAAGCAGAGAATGCAGCACAGGGACAAAAAGATGGGCCGGGATGAAAGAGGCGGTGGGGAGGAACTGAAGGATGTCCTGTCACCAAAGCCAAACACCCATTTCCCGAGCTCTGCGACACTGTCAAAAAACAACCTCCATGGGTATCTTCTGAGCCAAGGTTTGCTGGGCATCAGTGGGGAAGCTGCCATTGACTTCAAAGGCCTTTGACTACAACCCCATTAAAGTGGGCATTTCATGATGTACATTTTGTCCCTTTCTAGATAAAGGACTTCAAATTTAAAGAAACAAAACACTATTTAGAAAGCATACTCTCCAGAGTGTGTATTAATCTAAGCATTGCTATTATTATCATGTATTGTGCTATTTTACCTTCCAATCTCAATTCTTACCTTTATCTCTCAATTTTATACCACTACTCACAGACTTGCTACACAGATTCATGCCATTTTACAGCTGCCTCACACAGACGATGAAATCTCAAACACACTTGTTTAGACTAGGATCCTGTTTATTCTGGACTATGATGACCAAATACACGCTCTGAAACTAATGTGATTAGCTGGGCGAAGCTGATTAGGAAAGAAGAATGTCAAGAATTCCCCTTCCAGATGTTGCCTGCCCTTTCTCCAGTGGGAGGATGGTTCCCAAGCTCCATCTAACTTCACAGAGATGGAGAAATGTCCAAGATATAAAATTAGGAGGCAGAAGGGAGAGGCAGAGAAGGCAAAGATTGCCTTAGATGTGTTCACACTTAACTGAATTAATGGTTACTGATACAATGAAACCTAAAGAGGCAACCACATCGTTTTAATGTGTTAGACTTGCAGACCTTTGACTCTTTTATGGTTAATTAGCCTTTAGCTGAAGAAAGCCCCAGGTCATAGAGCTTCCATCAGCTCCAAATTCAAAGCTTTGCCCTCTCTCACCCTGGCAGTTTACAATGTAATGATGATTGATATCCAGATGAAAGCGCTGGCTGGGCCTTTCTGCATTGTGATGGAAAAGAAGTGTAATGATCTACAGCGGCAGCAGTTTCAGAAACCATTTTAGCTGATTGTGACCTTAATTACCACTTAAGCAGGCTTTCACCTAATCGATTTTATAATGCTTTATACTGCAGCAGGTTAAAAATTAACCTGCTATAACATTAGTTTCATTTGCAAGGCTTCTATCCTCTTGTTACCCAAAAGGCCCCGGGTGGATATGATCGCAAGCTAACATCCATAAACTCAAATAAAGAAAAATCCCTTTTAATAGTGACAGATCTCCACCCTGAGAAGTTGTGGGGCCAAACACGTATCTGCTATCAAAGTAATCCTAAAATGACCAAAGACCTCCTTACGTCTGGTTAGCAATCTGCCTGAGCTAGACTGCCACCCAAACTACAACCTTCTTGCTCAGTCCCAGGAGCCAAACGCAGCTTTAAAACTCCCCAGACAAGGAGCAGGAGCTGTTGGCCGGGGTACTGCATGTGTGTAGGAGCAAGGCGGCTGGCTCTGGAGAGCAGGGATCAGGCTGCAGAGCCGGCTGACCCCACAGAGTCACGGGCTCTCCAGAGCCGCGCGGTGGGACCGAGGCGTCTGCGCAACTCTGGCCGGCACCGCGTTCCGAACAACTCCAGCCCAGCGTAGACATAACTTAGCTCTGGGCAGGAGATCAGGAAAGGCCGAGGTACCACCAAAGTTCACAGCACTTCTCATTTCCTAGCTCCACTGTGATCCATTAGTGTAAACCAGAACTTTCTCTCTTGTGTTGATGGTGTTTTCCAACCGGGACAGGCAGCTCTTCCAAGTTACAGGCTAAGGACCAGACATCATGTACACTTCAGCAGTAACCCATAGTCTGCTCATAGTAAACTATATTAACGACTTGTATTCCCTGTGTATGGCCCAGAGAAGAAACAGTTCAAGCACAAAGCATCTTATAAATGTTCGGCTCACTAACGCGCCAAAAAACTGTAAAACCCATTCCGAGAAAACTTGCTAGCATGCCGGGTGTGTGGAAGCAAGGAAATAAGGATGGAAAGAAGAAATAATTTTGCAGGTATAGCTTTCCAAAGTAGCTGTTGCTCGCTGCTAGATCTATTATATGGGCGTTGATCATCCAAGCTAACTCTGTTGCAAGGACATGCTCCAGTTGGTGCAAGAATCTGCATGTGCATTTTTACCAGAGCCCTGATGAGCTTTAATATTTGTTCCCCAGAACAAAGCATGCTTTTGGCTTGTGCCCAGCCAGCCCCAAGTGATGCTTTTGCCACCTGTGTTTTAAGGAAAGCATTTTCTGTTCTCTTTTATCCCACCTGACCCTGGTTTCCACATGGCCCCACTCTCTGGGAGACAGAACAGCTGTTTGCTGTCAGGACGAGCGCTCTGTGAGCCGGTATTCAGTGCAGCTGCACACCAGCACTCGCAGCTGATCGTGCTTTTAACCCCCATCTTAACTTTCCAATGATTCATTTAAATTCCCACTACTTTTTTCTATTGTATTTTTTGCTCTCTTCTAACTTAGCTTTAGAAGTCTTCATATTTAGAGGCCTGAAGCAAAATCTATGATCTTGCCATACAGCTTTCGGACTACCAATAATGAACCTATGAGATTAGAAATCATAGGTGCTCTTACCTGGAGCTCTTACCTTTGAAGCCTAGCACCTTTGCGGATCTAGCCTGTGATACTTACATTTGTGAGAGTTTTGCTCTGCTGTGTGTGTAGCTCCTTCTGAGCAACAACCAGAAATGATCAGCACTCTCCTGAAACTTTCTGTGGCGCTTAAACCTTAAAGAGACAATTTCCTGTGCCACAGCTGTCCTGAGATAAAGAAGGATTCCTGTAACACTGATCTAAACAGGCAATCCAGACCAAGAAAGCTTCTGGTAAAACTACCATGGAGATAGACACAGAAGGTATTTTGCTGTTATTCCCTCGGGCTTCCTTAGGCTCCTCGATACAGAGATCTGACCGGTGTCCAGTAGAGAATGACCCAGTTTAATTAAAAGAATGTTGCAGCAAAAGTTCCTCTGCATCTTGCTGGTGGGAGCCCATATAACTGCAGCACACGCCTCCATCCTTCTCTGGCCATAGTCCACACAGAACAGCTTCTGAATAGCCATTTCTTCTAAAGAATTAAACTAGCCCTCACCTAAAGGAGTGACAATGCACACACTTGGATACATAGTTCCTCATTTCAATTCTTTAAAATAAATATGGCTTTCTTTCTTGATCTGCCAGAAGACACTGATGTCATGATGCTCTTCTGTTTCTAAGTTAAAAGGGATCCACTTAGTGCTTTTGCTTCCTGGAGTCAGCCAGGGACCCTGAGGCAGACACATACAGATTAAACTGCCTTTATACTGGAAATGTTTCTATTTAAAACGTAGTTTTTGGTTAGAGTGTTCTCACATGTGCCATTGCTTCCTCCACATAAAAGAGGGAGAGCTTTGATATTCCCTTCTTGAAACACATCACCATGCACTTTAATAATCCAGCACAAAACAGCTAAAGTTAAACCAGTCCCCCGGCCTCTGCGCTGTTTGATTATTGACACATGCAGTGATTCTGAAATCTGCTTGTGACTTTATCTGGGTGCGATGCAGAACAGATTTGCTTAAATTCTTGGTGACAGAAGTGGAAGGAGGATAAAGGAGAGGTTATTTTCCATCACAACCATTACTTGCTTAAAAAAAAAAAAAAAAGAAAAAAGAAAAACTCCCCAAAGCAATGTGATCTCTTAGAGGAACACTGCTCCATTCTTCATTCAAACACTCCATAAGTCCAGCCCAGCAAGATAGAATCGTATTAGCCAGCGAAGGACTCTGAAGATACCGATCAGATCGTTTTAAATTTCACTAAGGCTAAGCTGGGAACGGTTAAGATGAACTTCCCTGCAAAAGAAGTAGGACAAGCTTGCAGCAGGGCAGCCGAAAAGCTTGTCTTAATGTTGATAACGCGATATTGATTAAAAGGGGCACTTTGATGAAGCAACTTCTTTTTTTCATGCAATCCGTCTGCTCCAGGCTGGAAAGGTAATGCCAAAGGAACACACTTGGCAGTTGGAAAAATATTCCATGAATATAGGAACATTCAGCAGAAAGAGAGAGACGGGGGTGATTGAAACCAGATGAAGCCAGCTTGTGATCACGGCTCCCACTGCTGAATAACTGCGTCCATGCAGGACTGCCAGGCAGTCCCTCTGCCATGGGAGAAAGCCCAAGAACAGCCAGGCCTTCGCCTTGTGACCTGGGCAGCAGGGAGGAAATTATGCAGTTATCCAAGGTCCGCAGTGTCCATCACTCCCTTTGCTGATGAATATGTCTCACCATTCCCAGATATGGGTCCATTATCAGGAAATCATTATGCTAGAAGGAAGCCCTGTTGGTTGCAGATCACCACCGCCATCACCACCACCCTGGGTTACCTGTGTCTATATATTCGGTTTTCCCATGCTTTGGATGCCACATAGGGGAAACACCTTCAGCAAAAGCAGTAACATAAAGCAGATGCAGTTACGCTTATGTATTTATCACTGAAACATCTAATTCCACTCGAATTAACAGAATTAACACTGGAGAGAAACTCGGTGGGCTGCTTTTTGTTTGGTTGGTTTGGTTTTGTTTCTTCCCCCAGCTTTTCTGCTGTGACCAGTCATGGGGGTCTCAAAGCTGCTGCGCTGCCCAGCGAACCAAACTAGCGCCTCCCTCCGAGAGAGCCGTGGCCAACACCATGGGCTCGAGCGTGAGGTACAAACGAGGAAGCTCTGCAGCCTCTCCTGCAACGGGAAGGCTTGGCAAGCGCTCCAGCATCAGGCTGCTTCTGAAGGCTACAGGACCTTACCCACAAAAATCACTATTCTAAACACTGCTCGCTAATGCAATGAACATTCGAACAGAACAAATTTCTTGCAATGTCAGCCCCTTAAAATGGCATTAGAAGGATCACACAAAGGATGACAAAATGTCTAGAAGGGCCGTATTTATGACATTTCCATCGGTCAGCTGGAGTCCACAGCACTCCACAAAGAGTTGTTTTCTTTTAGTGCTCTTTCAAAGAGCACTTTGAAAAAAGAGAAGCAATAATGGCTGCAAAGCTCCTTGGTGTCTTCCCTGTAGAGAGGCGGCTGAGAACATCCCCAGACCTTGCTGACTTACTTCCCATTGCAGTGTTAGGGAGGCAGAGAGTTTATTCTCACAGCCACCATGCTGATAATCTGGTACATGAAATATTACTAAAGCACAGAAATTGAGAATTCTCAATACCATTGGCACCAACCTCTAATAATAAGATACTTAACCTCTATATTAAGCTAAACAACAAAGCTATATACATTTTATCTACTCAGTAAGCAATGTTGACTAGCAGGGTAACTCCATCCATTGGCAGCATGTAATCAAGGCAGCAATTCCGAAGAAATAAAGGGACACCACCTGCAGTCCTGTGGTTAAGATGCACTGTCTCAGGTAGAGACAACTTAAACTTTTAATGTTTCAAAGCAAGACCTTGCTGTTTTAGGCTTTATTGAGGTACTTCAAAAATCACATGAAATGTATCAAGAGAGACTGAAGAGCCCAGCACTTCAGCCAGCACTTCGTAATGCAGAGCACTCGAGGACGCGTCCTGAGGAGAGACCAAGGGTCAGGATGATAAGAGCTTTGTGAATTATAAACAATAACTTCCTTATTTCAATAGAAAAAAAGCAAAAGTTGAATTACCGAAGTGCTATGTTCTGAACTGGTCAGATTGGGCATCAGTTTTTACCTAATGATCTCCTAAGATCTTCTGCTAATAATTAGAAATTGACTGAAAAATGGCTACATAGTCTTAGTTACTGTGCTGAATCCCACCTGTTCCATGGTCTGCAATCGTGTCTCCCTCTGTCAGGCGATAGATTAAAAGCAAAACGTGCTGTAAAAGCTGAGTGACTTCTGGATTAAAAGTTTTTACAGCTGAAAAACAATTTTTCAATTTACATATTTTTCCTGTGAAACTTCACTTGTAGTCAACATTTTTCATTTAATATTTGCTGCTTTTGTTTCAGTCTAGGAATGGCTTGAAAGATGAGGATGGCAAGAGGAAGAAGACAGCAAGAGAGGCAAGGAGCTGCACCTCCCACAACAACAGTCCCTGTAACTGACTGAGGCCAGCAGCTATTTTACCTGTGTACACCTAAAGGTTCCCATCCTTCAAAAGGAAAGAAAAATTTTCAAAGGGAACAGAAGTGCCTCCCCCAATCCCAGGTCTCTGGCTATGAGGGAGAAACAAGCTCTACCACCCAGGGAAAAAATATGTTCCACTCTCCTTTGATCAAATGTCACCATCAATTGCACATCCAACAACCGAGCGGGCTCACTGGCAGAAGGGGGACTGGCCAGCACAGCTAACAGGAGAGCAGAACCTACTTATTTATTTATTTGCTTTGGAATATACAGGATATTGAATCAGCATGAGGAGATGCAACCAAGCACTTCAAACTAAATCCCACGAGATGGACACAGTGACGTGCTGCAGTGTGTCCAAAGCCCATACTCCCTCAGACTCTCCCTCTTCGGTCTCCAACAGAGGATGGCAACCCTGTGCCGAGGGCATTAGGGTGATGATCAGCGTCCTTTCTGTAAACAGATGCTGCAATTGCTGTATCAGTCTCAGGTATGACTGATTCAGGTATGAAAAACACAGAAACAACAGATGAGAAGTCCTTCCTGAAACCAAAGGATAGGGCACAGAATTTACCCTCGGCCAAAATAAGAGGAAGGTCTGCCAGCACTCTTACAGGATTTCTGGAAACAAGAATCATACTCTGAAGATGCTTACTGGCTTATCTAACTCATCTCCATATTAATACAGCGCTACACAAGCCTTAATATATTCTCCAAAGTCAACTTCCTCTGCTGCAGTGTGTGTGGAACTGACTGGTATTTGTGTGTAACTACATTGTAATTTGGTCCGCCTTGGACAAAAGGCTATTAAATCTATTTCCACGGTTCTGAGAGCTTTTTCCATTTGAGGTAGGAAGATTCTGTAATCTCCTCACTAAAAATCAGATGTAGAAACCCCGACCTGCACACCTACAGGATGGCTACCCTAAAGAGCTCTTCTGAGAGTCTCCCCATTAGCTCCGCTGAGCCCCAGTTTCTCCATGTGGGCTGTCTGTGGCATTTCAGCTGTACGGGAGTGTGTCAGGCGCACGTCCCATTCCTGTGACGTCAGGAGCTACCACCAGGCCAGGTCAGGTCACAGGTGGGTCCCTCGTACTCAGGACTTCCTGGGATAACAAACGTTTGCACCTGAGACATGGTGATTATGGATTCGGCCTCTGTTTGATGCCAGGGCTAAAACAGGAAAGAGGAAATTCCCACCTCATCCCTTTTTTCCCCTATTTTCCTCTGTCTCTCCTGCCACAAAACAAACTAGCTTGCAAAAGGTCTATAAAAACTAATCTCTTCCTGCTGGTGACAAGCAAAGGAAAAACTAGTGTTAGCAAAACAAATGGATAAAGCAGATAGTGAAGACAACGCATCAATTCCTTTATATTCAGCCACCCCTGAAACCACTGGCAATGCTCCCCTCAGATGTCTGTGGCAGCGACGCGGATCTCAGCTAGCGTGGCAACGTCCGCTCAGTTCCTCTGTGGAAATAAAACTGGGAGTGGGGAAGAGCATCATCTCTCAAAAGAGAGAAGGCTCATGAAAAAAAGTGCAAGAGGTTTTACCGAAAGGGACTGATATTCCATAAAGAACATGAGGAAATATTTCACCTCACGTTACTAAAGCTAAGCAGAACTGACCAGAGTCAAATATTTTGAATAAACATTTTTATTTCCAGACCCTGGAAGTTTCCCTGTTACTTTGGGGGACAACAGTTTCCAAAGACCCGTATTATTTCACAGAATGAAAATTCAATTTCAAAGCCAGATTTACTGTTGGCAAATCAAGCATGCTAAAATCATAAGTCAGGAACTCGTAACCCTAAAATTTAATCTTGAGAGACTTAAAACAGCAAGATCAAATGCAAAAAAAATCTTAATTAGTTTTGAACTTTGAGCTTTCAGTATTCAATGTGGTCAAGATGTGTTACACATTTCTCTGTAACCAGAAGAGAAGGATGTTATTTAAAATAGCTAAAAAGGAAATTTCATATGATTGTGGGAGCTGAAGAACGACACCGATAGCCTTGATGCATGTGAAAAAAGAAGTGAGACTGTTCAGTTCCAAAGCAATAAGAGACAGAGAGCTGTGCAAGGGAACCCACATGCAAGAGCAAGCGATGCCAAGTCGGCCAGTGCCCAGTTACTTCGCAGGGGAACGAAGTCCAACGCCTCGTGGTGTTAGTACAATCTGCAAATGCCAGGAGTCTCTCCTGCAAAATGGCAAGCAAGTATATTCTTCAAACTGTTGTTGCACGTGAAAAGGACAAGCTGATACTTCCAGCCCATCAATTTGTTTTATACTAATAGAACAAAAATCTATAAAGAATGATATTAATGCCTCTTAGGAAAAAAAAAAAAAAAAAAAGAAGAAGAAGCAAAACAACAAAAAAAAGCATTTGCTTTAAGTAGAGCATATGTTCATTATTTTTACGACAGGATTGAGGGAAATTTGACCCATGTGGGTGCCCATCTATCTCTTAAAAGTTGTAGTGACTAAATATGCAGCTGTGACAGCACCTGGAAAGAGGCTTTCAGTGGTGCAAGATTCCTGGAAGGGCTCTTCTGCTGAGATTACGGCACAACTTTTGCAGTACTTCCTTGCTATTGATCTATGCCACCATTTCACACCGCATTTACCTCAGGTGAGCTCAGAACCGAAGTATGGGACTCCAGCAGAGAGGTGAGCCAGGACACTGGCACGCAGAGCCGCTGCCAAAACCCAAGGCTGCCTTTAAAAGCTACGGGTGCTCGGCCAAAGGGGCATCCCTGCACAGAAGCCAGCGTGACCAGCTTAAAGCAGCAGCAGGTTCTCACAACTCAGGCCCAGGAGCCACCACCCCTGGGCAAATGCCTAGAAACAGCCCCAGGGAAAGCAGCTGCTTCCAACTCTTTGCCCTCCTGTTCCTCTTCCTCCTGCTTCGGGTACTACAGGCACTGCACAGGCCATGCTCAAGGAGATTGG
Organism: Nothocercus julius; assembly: GCA_013398735.1. Lineage (NCBI taxonomy): Eukaryota > Metazoa > Chordata > Aves > Tinamiformes > Tinamidae > Nothocercus > Nothocercus julius. Next base: position 4,445,088 of record VZSV01000048.1, read on the forward strand.
TAGGAGCATTTAGATGTTACTTGGGACTCCTCGGTATGTGTGGATCCTGCACAAACACACTGCAAAAGAGGGATCCACATGTAAGGAGCTTGCTGGCTCCACAGATGAGCCACACACACTGAGAAAGAAAAGCAGGGAACAAGGAAATGGGCTGGTAAAGAGGTAAAGGGAATGCCAGGGAGCAAAGCATTCCCTGACACCGACCGGGAGGGCGCCCGTGCCCACGGCAGCTCAGGCAAACACAGGGTGTCTTTACAAACACTTAGGCCTAGCAATGCTGCTGGCAGAGCTCAGGCAGAGATTGCCCGTTTGCCACCTTCCTCCCATGGGTCTGAAATCCTCTCTGCAAGGCTAGGACTAGGATTTACTCAGAGACAGAGAGATGCTAGAAAGGACAGCCTGAGTCCTTCATGCCTCATAAACTGCTGCAAAAATCCTCTTACACTTGCTCATCATAAGCTATTTTCTTTTTTTGCAACTGAAATCATTTGAACTTCTTCACCAAGACGAGACAGTGACCAAGCCAGAGGGAGAGAGTTCTCGTCACCTTCAATCATAACTCAGGCACAAACCACAAAAAAAAACATGTCACTGGACTTAAAGGCAACACATCCCGATGTAAATATTGATATTTTGCAGTACACAAAGTAGCTACTGAGAGATGAATATAGCAAGGGGAACAAATTCAGAGGCCAAGCAAATTAACGGACACTGAATGGGCCCGATTTAACCTCCCTTACATTGTTACAAACTCACGGGACTAGCTCCTAGTTCCTGTGAGATCCAGCAGGATCAGAGCACAGCTCCAAGCCTGAACGAATGTCCCCGATGTCTCGCAGGCTGTATCCTCAACAGGTGCACACCGGGAACAGGCCACCGAGGGCAGGGCAGCGTTTCCAGATGGCCTTTATCAGCAAGACAGTGCCGCCATCCCTACAGATTTACACCGAAATGGAGGACCTGAGTACACATATTTCAAATTCCCAATGCTTCCCCTTTGCTAAAATGGAATCGTTGTGTCGCAGGACCTCGGAGGACAGCAACAGAGGGAAGCACGTCAAGCTCTCCCTTTTATTCTGCTGCACTGCACAAAAGTTTCTCTGCTTGATGGGTCTCTGAGGAGTTTTCTTTCTACTTTTTTCTTCTTTTTCTCAGAACAGCAGGCAAGTGTTGGGGGAAGGGATATGTAATTGAAGTAAAACATTAAAATGTCACGTAGCAATTAAAAAATAAAGAGCTGCTGTGCTGCTTGACGGTGTTTTTCCACATATGCAAGCCAGGCAATCACTGGCATATCCAAGTCTGACCTTTGGAAAAACAAAATCCCCCTCGTCTCCTGTTCTGCCTGCAGCCCTACTAGGAAAATCAACAAAAAAAATAAAAAAGTAAAACAAAGAATATGCGACCACCTGCGTATATAAGCAGAGATATTGATCATTCTGAATGCAGACATGCATCTTTTTGTTGTGACAAATTTGAGGGGAAGGAAGAAAAATATTTTATTAGCTTAGTAACGTGGAGTTTCCAGCGCGACTGTAGCACAAGATAATACGGAGCGAACAGCAGCCCTTTGTCTGCAAGCAGAAGGGAGCCCGGGATGGAAGCGCCGCCGGAATCCGCGTGGCGGGCGGGAGCGCCGGGGGCAGCCTGCGTTTCGCGCAGGGGTCTCGGAGCTCCGCAGGCCTCGCGTGCAGGTCGGTGCCCTAGGCGCACACGCACACAGCACAGCCCCTCAGGGCCGCGAGGCGACTCGTGTAAGCCAAAAGGTTCCTGAGAGCTGACACAGAGCCCGCCGGGTTCGCATGCAGTGGCTAACAAAAAGCAGGGGTCGGGGAGACTACGTTTGGTGCCAAGATACTTGTTTTAAGAGTAACAAGGGCTGAATTCAGTCAATAAAAAACAAAGAGGAAAACGACATCTTCTAAGAGTGCTGAAAGTCAAGTAGTTTAGTATGTTTTAAATAACGTATGTATGTGTTCAAATGAGACTTTTTTTTTGGAGTAAGAAAGGCAATCCGTGAGTATCAAGCAGAAACAAGTGGTTACCAACACAAAAACAATCTCCAAATTTGCTAAATTAATTTCTGCACCCTACAGATCTTTACCACCTGAGACGACAGTATTTGCTGGGGTCATTTTCAGTACAACAGCGCAGATGCTCCAAGAGTGTCAGCCTACATTCCCACAGAGGTCAGGGTAAGACGGCCCAGTAAATGTCCCTATTAATAACACTGAGGATCTGGGTCTGTGAGACTAATCCACTGCACAGTTAAGTCAAAAATTACATACATCTTTATGACCACTCCCCAGGCTCTATTTTTTTTTTTTTTTTTGAGGATTTTATCCTTAAAGTCTTAGGGTTTTAAGCTAATACCAATGATGGATGACCTACCAAGGGATTAGACCAGACTACACCAGTAACAGGTGCAGAGGCTGACAAGGATGGCAAGAGTGACCATCAGAGGACAGAATAAATAGACTGGGACTCCTCAGGCTGGGGGAGATGTGTCCGAGGATTGCCAGGCAAGAAGCCCGTGTAATCATGAGTGATGGAGAGGAGGCAAATCAGGAATAAGGATTCTTTAACTAAGGAAATGCCTTTTACCTAGCACATAATTCAGTTGTGAAACACACTGCTGCAGGATCTTATGGGGGTTAGGAGCGTTAGTTAAGTGTGAAAAAAACATATACATACTAGAGGAAGATATATATCACCTAATAAACACGATAGCCTGGCTGTAAACTTTTGCTCAGTAAGTCCTTAAATTCCTGGTGACCAGAACATGTGCTGATCTAAAAGAGTAAAGTTTATCTCATACTTCTTCTTATACTCTTAAAATCAAAACTTCTGCCCTTCACCTCATGAACGCAGTGATCAGGAAGGGCAGCAGCAGCGATTCCCTCCATTACTCTCCTGTTTGTAACCCCACAGAAGTTTATCTGTTAGCAACATGTAACTCCAGTGAGTTAGCTATGATTAATGCCAGAATGGGAAAGACAAATTCAAGCTTTGCATTTTGCTTTCTCATACTCTGTAATGCAATATCTCCTGAGTTTACTTTTCAAAACTGAAGCATTTGGTGTACGCGAAATGAGCTGGCACTGATTGTTTGAAGAGGTATCAAACAAAGTACAAAGAATGGCTCTCATCTTGCCCCAAATGGTTACACAGGAGCTTTTAGAAGTTCCTGTTATCAGAACACAAGCAAAAAAGCAAGAAATTTTCAAGCAGGCAAATGTACAAGTACACATTAAGTTTCTTATTCTGAGGCTGCTCTGTTGATTTTGTGCATATTACAATACCACAAATTATGGAAACCAGCAGGAAAACTTGGAAGTCACAAATTCAATGCACTGTTTCATATTTTATTTTAATTTGGCCAGTTTTTTCAGCAGGCTGAAGAGCAGTTCAAACTGAAATCTGAACTGGTATGACCTGTAACACTGAATTCATCCAAGTCCCACAGTGTTTGTACTGCGTTCCGCATGCACTCAAACTTTATCAGTTCTGGTTTACCATCTAATTTGAAATATACAGTTTCAGATTCTCAAATGACTCAAATCTTCATAGCAACACAATTTACAGTAGTTAAGGGTCAGCAGAAAACCAGAGACTACTCTTCTTCCTTTCTTCTGTCCTTTCGCACTCCTTGCTCAAAGATAGATAAGCAGATTAAGTAGACAGACACTTGGAAAGGTACTGCAAGTCTTCTCACCATTTTAATGCTTTGCTTTAATCTATAATTTGATTACAAAACTATGTAATTTTTATCTTCTTACATGGATGCGACAGCTGGAAACTACCAAACTACTGACAGATGTCTAAATGCCTTTGAAAATAAATGCCCTAGGAAAATACCAGGGATTAAATGGAATGTATTTGAACCGCATTCTTACATTAGTCAGCAACCTTTTATTTCTAAAGTTATCATACAAAGAAAATGGAAATATCTAGGAGATGTTAGAAGTGAAGCCAGATCATCTGCCACAGCTGACATGACATTAGGCAACTGAAAAAATGTGTAAAAGGACATGAGTGAAAGCAGCAGTCTGCTCAACATGGCCTAGAAAGGGAGAAAGCTGGGCATCTACTAACACATTAGCAGCAATCTGGACTGAGGGCCAATAGCAAGGACTTATCCCTGACTATCTAACAACATAGCAAGAATCAGATTTACACTCTGCGGAATATCTCTCTGCATTCAGAAAAAGGAATTCCATACAGGAATTTTTTTTTAGCAAAAGCTACTGCAGTTTAAATTTATATCTTATTCAGAAATAATGCCATGCAGACACGTTTTAAGCTGTAAGAATTACACCACCCTTTTTTTCATAAGTTTTTAGTGCTTTTGGCAAAAGGCAGGCCTGGTAGTTGTAGAAAGTTATAGAAAATCATGGCATGTATCAGGAGTCTGTATGACAAATGGAAAACTTGGGTGTTTGTCACAAGGGCCTCTTACTGCGTACTCTGACCCTTCAAGGCTTACGAGGCCACCTACAGAAGCAGATGAAGATGGTGTTTAACAACAAAAAAAGGGTCCTTCTGCTTAGATAGAAGGCTTATGTAGAATTTTTTAATACCAAAATCTTGAGATCAGTTCAAGCTGTGTGGTCTCGCACACTTGAACATGTAGTACTAGAAAACAAGCAGCAAACTAGTTCCACAGCTCTATGACCAGAGTTTTGTTTAAAACTGAGCGTCACCTTGCTTCGCCACCCAGCAGGTAGTCACCTTCAGCACCGCGCAGAAACAGCCGCAGCCGCGCTGCCGAGCTCCGCGCTTTGCTGTCTGACTGCTTCCTGGCACACCGCCCCCTCCGTCCCTCCCTTTCATCCCAAGCTTGGAGACAGCTGCTGACTCTAGGGGCAGACAATTCAGAAGGAAGAAAAGGAAAGACTTCTGAGCAGCCTGGACCTGAGCTGCCCGACCTCGGCTCCCCAGAAGCTCACCAAGTGAGATGAACTGTGGCTGGTACCACTGGAAGTCCATTTATGGCCATTCGCATGTTCAACTGTGCTAGGCAGAGACAAGGACTGCAGTAGCAAACCCAGCTGCAGGCCATAAACTTCTGTCTGTGGGCTGCATCTGCCATGGGATTACTTGCCAAAATGGGATTCTTTCTCTTTCTTTCTCTCCCACCTCATAAAATTTTGAACAATTATCCATCTACATTAACTGTCATCCAGTTGTTTCTCTACTGGTGGGCACCAGTCCCTGACAGAATGGCAGGACACAATTTCTCTGGATTGTCTGCATGGCTTCTCCAGGTGGAAACTTCCTGGTAGGACACGAGCACGGACAGGGCAGCAGCAGCCCCGCGCAGGTTGCACAACTGCACCCAGAACACACTTAACTCCTGAAAACAGTTTGTAACACACACAACCTTTGAAACAAACATATCCTGTCTCATCAAAGGTCACATCACATTTTCCAGTCCAACTGTCTCCAACATTTTTGTCACTGTTGCCCCTCAGAACTTCTACGCGCCCCACCCTTCCCATCCAAGTTGTCACTGGAAGCACAACAGAGGTGATGCCGCTCCGCAAACCAGCTGCAGACCCATCTGTCACTGTCTTACAGACCACCAATGGTCCATGACCACGGATTAGGAATCACTGGCCTAAAGCATCACAGAAAAGCTAGGAAATACCAACTAAACTATCTGTGGATTTAAACTATGAGAATAATAGTTTTGGCAAATCTCCCTTTTCTTTTTTTTCCCATCCATAAATTATCTAACAACAAATTGTGACTTAGATTAGCCTATTTATTATTCACAATTGCTGGACAAATAGAATCCACATGTCTCTATGCTTTGTTAGGGTAAATGATCTTGATCCCGATTCCTCTGCTGATGCTGGGAGCTGGGACCATCACTGTGCCATGTGGAGAAGGTAAAGTTTCCATTTCATCAGAGCTTCGCGCCGCTGGTCAGTCTGTCAGTTTTACAGGAGAATCCCTGTCTGCAGTTATTTTCCATCTTTTACTGTAGGACACAGAGGGAGAATGCTTTCATGTAAGGGCTGTTTGCCTACCAACTGATGAATAATTTGTCCATTAAATGACCTGCCTACTGGAAATAAATGTCAGACACGAAATTATTCTATACAAGATCCTCTTAGTTTTCAATTCTCACTTATCTAGGACAATTACTTTGCAATTGTTCATTTTTAAAACAAGGACTTACGACCATGCTCCGCTAGCAACCAGATACCACTGCTGCTCAAACAGGTTGTGTTCTTCTTAAGATAATTGTTTTTAGTAACACTGTAATACATTTTGTGGGTGGCAAATTACAAGCCAGTTTTGCTTTAACAGTCTTAATATTTCATACATTATACCTACTTTTACTGCAGCAGTGTCTCAACATATTCTGGAAATATCTTGAATGTATAACTATATTTTCATATTAATGGAAATCTGGGTGCCAGTTCCTTGCAAATACGTTGCATGTGCCAGGTTTATGCTCTTGTGCATAGGAATGCCAGGGTCACTGCTCCACTGCAGCTATGACATAACTCATTGACTTAAATGGGGCTAGGATTTGATCCTTAGCGAGGAACTGGGAAATAAGGCCAGGAAAAAGAGAAAGGGGATTCTAGCAAATGAAAAAATATTTGGTTAGATAGTTCATTGTCCTGATAAGACACTGCAGTCTTGGCTCAAGTTATTTACATGACAATATTCTGTTCCTCACCTGGTTTGGTACAAGAGAAAGGCCCAGCAAAGAGAAAACCAAGGCCACTTCGTCATAAAAGATATTTCCAACATCCCATAATACGTGACCACATAGAAATTGTTGACTGGAGCAAAAAATGGGCCTGTGAATTTTCCAAATGTTTTCTATGGCTCTGGATGAAAAAAAAAAAAAAAAAAAAAAAAAGAGAGAGAGAGAAAGAGAGAGAAAGGGAGAGAAAGTTTTGAGATTGCTGTAGTGTTTTTTTAAAATACAATTCTGTAGTTTCCTTTCTGGCAGAAAATGGAAATATGCGAGCCCAGAAGGTTCGGGGTATTTATTTAAATGACTGGGTTATTATTGTAATAAGCTCTGGTGATACAGGATAGCAAGATGACTGTTTAGTCACTGGAATTTTGATTATAGGATAAACATTTTTATGAAATTCTGTAAGTTGTTCTTGGAGTTATATCATCCCTTTTTTGTTTAAGCTCTATTCTCTAATTTCTTGGCTGACAGTAGAGCTGGGAATTAGCCTGAGAAGAGCCAACATCAGGTTGAAAATCAAAATGCATCCTTTGTGGTACCATCAAACACAATGCTGTGAATAGCAGGGACACAGTCAGATCTCTGGAACATCAGGGCGAAAGCACACAGCAGAGCTGGGATCAGAGGCACTTCTCATGAGGTGAGATTTTAGCAGGACTTCAAACAGTTACTGTTGGATTTGTGACAATCACAAGAAACTTGTGAAGAAAAACAAAAATACACAAGGATAAACCATGTACAGATGGTATCAGCTTTCAGAAAATACCAAGTTTGCATCAGATTGGTATCGATAACTTAGTTTAAATGCACATTCACTGCAAAGGGGCAGTATGGGGCTATGCGAGAGGATCCCCGCAGTCTCCCTGGGCCCTCCAGAGCCGCGGGGCTCTCGGCCACGCAGCTCTTATTGACTGACATTCTACAACATCTTGTGCCAGTTCAAATTTTAAGACATTCTCTACTTGGCGCCGCATTTCAGTATTGCCACAAATGCATTTTAGCAGAAATGAGGCACAGATTCACCTAGATGTGAGCAGGTATTAGGAAACCTCTCCGCGCCCCCCGGCTTGCTCCGCGGCTGGACATGCAGCAGTAGCTCCACGTGTGTCCCTGCTTCCTCCCCGGCACCGGCACCAGGAGAACAGCCCTGCTCTGCCCTCTGCGGCTGCACCGGTCGCACAGCAGAGCTACAGGGATCAGCTAATAACCTAACAGAATTCAGATATGTTTCTTGTTTTACAAGGGTAACCGAGGTAAAACCACAAGATTCTGCGTTTGCGACTGGCCTCAGATCTGAGCCTCACTGTAGCTCCCGGATTAGGGCTGTGCCTGCAGCCGGCCAGGCTGCTGCGTCCCCAGCTCGCTGCGGAGGTTGTGCCTGTGGGGCTGTGGTTTGGGTTCATCCCCAAAGCACCCAATATAAAAAAGCAGTGAGAGACACAGAGCCGGCCCACGAAGCACAGAGAGAGGGCTTGCAGAAGCAAAAGTGAATCCACGATTCTGCCGCATCTGGGAAAAAATAAAAAATAAAAAGGAGGTGGGGAAGGGAAAGGAAAGAGAAAGGAAAGGGAAGGAAAAGTATCCTTTAGTTCATATAGTCTGGAAAACCTGGACCCAGCAGATGGCTGACCTGTACAAGCCGAAGGTCAGTGCAGTGCACGGGCACCAGTCCCCTGTTCCCACCTGTACGAAGCCCGGCACAGCACAGGTGGGTTTTCCTCCTCACCTGCCACCCTGCTTCTCAACGGCGGCACTTCTGTCCATCCGTGCAACACTATCAACATCTGTCTCCAGAGGGAGACCTCTGTGTGGTTCTTCCTGCCCTCTAGAAATTTTGCAACCCCAATCATGGCTTTCCTGTCTACATCTGAAGTTTTTCTCATTATAAACAATCAGTAACAACAAAAAATCTGCAGTGACAGAACTTGACTCTTTCTGAGCCCTGTTGGGATGCACAGAGTTCCCGGGATCCTCTGAAAACACGGTGCATGGATTAGCTACATCAGCACACGAAGGTCTTTACACTTTCTTAGCTACATCAGCACACGAAGGTCTTTACACTTTCTCAGCAAAGGAATGAGGTTTTGATGGGATTCTTTGTTATATTGTGAAAAATCTGCACAGTCACTGTCTAGACTTCCTGGACACCCATTCCGTTTCAGTGCATCACAACAAATTCAATTTAATGCATCTTAACAAACTAAAGCTCCCTAAACACGATACCATCAATGGGACACGATCATTTCAGGCTCGGTGCTTCTGGGGGAATCTCATGTCCCGTCAAGCTCATCTGCCTCGGCTCGGCGCTCAAAACGACCGCTTGCTGCAGTGAAGTGAAGGTAAAAGGAACATTCTGCTATTTTTTTTTTAAATGAATTGTTCACTTTGCAAAAAAAAAAAAAAACTCTCACTATTTATTCCTCTATTTTATTATTTTGTTACATTACGTTATCTTATGTTACATTATTTTAGGTTATTTTCAGTCCTTTAACTTCTGGAAAGTGAGGGGGAATGACGAGAGGAGGAATAAGAAAGAGTAAAATTTTCCTACAAAAAAAAGTTCGTTAAAACAATAACAAAATTCTACAGAATCCAAATGAAATAAAATAAAAACACCAATATTCATATATTTTCAGCTGCATGGGAAACATGTTCAATTGTTCACACTTAAAAACTTTGCAAAAGGCACTTCACACCTTGCTCTTCTTTTGACATTTCCTGTCACAGCGACAAAACGACGCAACCAAAACGACGCTAGAGGCCTCCTCCCAAACATGACTGATGCGACACAGGCAGGACGCTCACAGGCACGTGCTGAAGCACTAAATTCCCTGAAACAGAGCGAAGCAGGGCCCAATCAGGTCAGGAAAACGGACACTAAAAAAACTGTTTCACTGTTCAGTTAGCATTACTTCATGCGTTTTGCAAAGGAGTTAAAACTACAGCCTGTTTTTCTCAGTATTGAAAATATTAATATTATCTGAATATTTCTCTAAATACAAGTGAAAGCTCTGAAATATTTTTCAGAAGACAGGATGTTAATTCTTGGATAATCTGAGATTGGCAAAATTGGACTTTAAAATATCCTTTTAAACACAGACCTTTTACCCAAGGACTTGGCGAGCTATGAAAGGCCACAATGCTTTTCCTAGGACCATCAGAAGCAGCAAAGCAGTGTTGTTACTGGAGACTCCATAATATGTTGGGAACATAGAAGTTGAAAACAGAAGTATGTAGGACCCTCTTCTCCAGCTCAGGTTCAGTGCTGACGGTTCACAGCACCAAAACGACAGGCCTGACTGGTGCTCGGCAGTATTATTTTCTCTGTATAATTTCTGCACTATAGATTGCCTAAATCTGGGAAATTTCACGCAGCCAATAAAAGATTCTACACTTTACATGTTTTTCCCAACACTTCATGAAACTCTTAACTTGTCCTTTCAGCTGTGGTGGTGGGGTTGGTTCTGAGGAGGGATGAGGTTGGCTTTGGTTCCCCCTTACTGATGAAAAACACTACAACTAATAACCATTAGCTATCAGCTCTAAAAGCACCATGAAATAAATGAACATTAGCCTTTTTAAAACAAAGTCCAACTTTTATGACTTTGGTACTTAAAAATGTCTTATGTGCATTGAGTTTTCCATTTGGAATTGCTGGATGTTAGATGTAAAGGCTGAGATTCACATCCAAGAGTTAGAGGTAAAAATACAGCCTTTTTACTGCACTTGTGTTCTGTTAACATTGTACAATGTGAAGAAGCAGTGAAATCCTCTTAGCTTTTGCGGCAACCTTGCAAAACACATTTTCCAAAACAAATAGAGAAAATATGCAATTAAGTTCTATTTCTTTGTACCATGTCATCTCAGTTTAATTTTTCAATACTGCTTTTATTTTGATTCCAGGAAACAAAAAACAATCACAGTTATACTAACAATCATACTGTGGCTAGTAGAAACATTATCTCCAGAACTGACCACTGTAAAGGGCACTGAGGGCTGAGATGAGTAACATCCAGCCCAATTACCTAATGAAGGAAACCCCTATGTGAAAAACAGGATTCCCTGAGCACCAGGGGAGTTGGAAGCCTTTGAATTCAGTGGCTCTTCCCCACGCAGGGAATGTACTCAGAGAGTCTTCTGTTTTTACGTTTTTATGGGAGTCACTTTGTTTGGATTACCCCAAAGTACTGTGAATTACTCCATTCTGTTAGTCCCAAGCCTGGGACATCACTACCCCGTGGAAATGGCTATTCCAGTACAGAGAGCAAGGGGGGCAGACTCTAGGTCAATGGTTGTGTGAAGTGGCTCTCTTCTTCATAACTCAAAGTTAATTCTTCTGATAAAATCTGCAGCTGCTTTGCTGTTTGGATTACACCTTGAGTCTTGACACACTGACTTCACAGAATATCCCTCACTGACTTCAATGGAAATAAACATTTCTTTCCACAATAGTTGGATAGGATGACAGTCAAGCACATTCCAAAAACACATATGCAAAATGAGAAAGTTCAACACAACCGCAAGCTCAAAGCAGCAGCATTCACAGCACCTAACCTAGCACCTTCCTGCAAACAGGACATAGTATGAATTCAAGTCCATGTTCTTATTTCCTTTCAAGCTGCTCAGTGAAAATCCTAGAGACTGGGACAAAAGTTCCTTAATTTAACAAATTATACGACCATAGTCCAAATCATCCACATTTGTTAAACCGAGTTATTAGATCTGACTATCTTACTCTGGAAATAATAGCTGGGAAATAATGGCATTCTCTGCTACACAACATTTGGACACTTTCTTCTGCTAGTCCAGTATCTCGTTTCTCTCTCCCTTTCTCTCTGAATACTGGCAATGCTCTATCTTGCGGTTGCTTTCATTTCTGCTTTGAATGCTTTCCTCCAAGCTAAACTGGCAAGCTTTCGGGTTTGCTTTGTTTTCTTCTTGTTTACATGGTGGATTGGAAACCTTCAGACATCAATATTCTAGCAAAATTTTATCTCAGAATAGCCCTTCCTAACATCGCTTCAAAGGCTCATGGACACTGACCTCATTTCTCCAGTGCTGTTTTGCACTGCAGTGCCCTGGGCGGAGAGGGTCCCACTGGAAGAGAACAGCCAGCAAGTCTGCCTGTTGCCAGTGCTGTTAGTTGTCTTTTCTAAACATCGTTTACCCCAGTGAGGAGGTCCCTAGACAGCCTGGTCCAGAACTTTACCTTCAGCTGTGGCCTGTGACAGCTGCTTCAGAAGAAGGCACAAACTCCTGGTCATGGACAGCTGTACAAGCCTGGGGGTGTCGGACCAGAGTTAAATTCCATGTATCCTACAGGGGACCAGCATATACCTCTGAGCACCAGATCTCAGATTCCTTGAAATTCTCTGGCCTGCCACAGCTAATATCACTAGAATTGCTGTCCAAATGTCTACTTACCCTTTCTCCCAGGTCTCACTCAGCTATAATTTCAATTAAAGAACTTGGTCAAAATGCTAATCAAACCAGGGCTGCAACTCCGTGTCTTCACCGGCAACGAGGGATGGTCTTTTGCTCTCAGAGTAGGAGTAACAGGAGACAACTCCTAGTCCTGTTGCTCATGCCTTAACTTTGTTCACCACTACCTATGCTCTGCTTATGCAAGCAGTGAGGAATCGCTGGCACAGATGCTAAGTTTAGCATGAATGGAGATAAAGCTGTTAATAATGGCAGGGAGATAGAAGACTTTAAAAATAAATCTCATTTTAAAAATAAATTTGACAGAAGTCATCACAACAGCTCTAATGTTATGGTTGAAGGCAGGATAACAGTTTGGGACTACAGGAGCTATGAACATACTTGATTTGCTCAGATTGCTAAGGAGACGTAAGTTAACATGCTAGCTGGCAGCTGTGCAGCATGAGCCTTATTTTTAATCCTGAAGTGAGCACAGGCTATTCTTAATTACAGGGTTACAGCTGAGGTTGCATTAGGGTTAAGGACAGCAAAGGTTGAAGAGCCGGGCAGCAGACCTGAAGGTCGGGCAGGATAAGCTGAACACCTGTGGTGCCAGGGGAATGTTTTTCATGTTTTATATAGCAGATTTCAGTCACTTGATAACACTTGATAATACTCCACTTTATTTTGGAGTAGGAACTGGACCAGCAGTGACTGAAGCATCAATTAGCAGATAGATTTCTCCATGTCTGCATAGCTAGGAATAGAGCTCTAACGATCTGGGACTCGGGCAATAGTTACTTTTCTTGTGCTTACAGCCGTTGGCTTGGGACAGCAAGGAGTGAGGAGGTTTTCTTATCACTAAATCCTGCATATAAGATGTCTAGTGCCGGCACAGTGAACATCTCCAGATGAAGAAACAGGAGCAGAAGACAGGGATTCTGGCACCTAATGTCTTCTGCGGGCCAGCAGGTCTCCAGGTTGGAACCCTTCTCCATCCTTTCTCCATGTAGACTGAACTGCACTGTTATTTTCAGCACATCTTGAAGAACATATCGGTAACAGTGAAGAAGGACTGACGAAGGATGTGTACGTGTGGGGAGAAAGAGTTGGTCTTCTTACTCCCTTACTTTTCTGTGAATAAACAGACTGTCACATCAGTACAAAATGCACCTAAAGACAAGCTAAACAGAAGCATGAGTTTCTCCCTATTCACACTCCAAATTCATAGAGCCCTCTCCCAGTATCATGTACTCTATACATCCCACACCTAAAAACCAGGGCCGTGTTTCTAAAAATGCAGTCTGACTGTGGTCACACAGCACCTTTCATCAGTGGAAGCCCCCTGCCCTGTGTCAGGTCAGCTGGTGCAACCAGCCTAACAACAGCATCAATGAAACTAAGACAAAGCGCATAAATCAGGATATACTGCCTGGACTACAGCAGTGAGGTCAGCAGAAAACACCCACCGCGTCCCCTCACAGTCACCCCAGGCTGCGATCAGACCACGGTGCAAATCCTCTGAGCAGAGAGCTGGCACATTCATATTCTGCGAAAGAGATGGTGCATTCCCACAGCATGGGAGAGCAAATGTCAACAGAAATTACTTTCAAAAATTAAGAACATGCTAAAGAGTTGGAAATATTGCTTGCAATAAAACTTTAAGCTCAGCAAAGTTAATGCTAAGAAATGGAGATTTTTCTTTAAAAAAAAAAAGTAGGCAATATTTTATAATATTGGCAACATCTTTTTCTAACAAAAAAGTAACTGAATGCAAAATTTAAAATACAGTATAAACGAATTCTGATCAAAGGACTGAAATAATAACAATGGAAGTGACCAGAGGGGATTTGACTGCCAGTCATTATACTGAGCCACAACATAAATTATTTTGAAACATAATTACAAATATAATAATAAATTGGGTTTCATAAAAAAAAGTCACAAATTTCTAAGGAATTAACTGCAGTGATGAGAAAATAATTCGTGTAATCAACTCCATAAAGGCCATACCCGTGCAAAATAGGAATATTTAGGCAGTAGACTACATTAGCAGTATGTGATTGTTTACGTACTACAAGTAATATATTTGTTCCTTGTCCCAGGAAAAACATTTGGAAAGAAATAAATAGTTGATTGATTCTTTCTTGATTCATGTCTGGGTTTGCTTTGGGTTTGCTCCAAGACTCCCATTTTGGCAGTGTAAAGGTCATCCAAGACTTTTCTGATACAATAATGCAGGTAGTAATTGGTACCTGTTATAATAGGGACTCAGACCCATAAGAAGAATGTAGCAAAAACACCTGTACAGTCTAAAATAGATGGTTACCACAACATAAATCTATGATAATTTTTGCTCAAAAATCAGTTGTTTCTGATTTATGCTTTCCCTTTCCCTTATCTGCAACTACCTACAATGTCTTTCTGAATTACTTCCTGTACAAATAGTATTTCTTGCTGGGAATGGCTTAAAGGAAAAACAAACAACAACAACAAAAAAGTCTTTTGGGGTCTCCATTATCCATGTTTTTTTTTAAAACAGTAAAATTTCATGCAATACTAAAGAGATGGAACCACCTGCACTTCTATGGCCTCAGTATTGATGCGTTCTGAGGCCAGCAGTCTGCTAGCCTGAGCACGCTGCAGATGTTAAGAGGAGTTTGTCACGCATATGGCACACTAAAGAAATATCATCAGATACAAAAATACATTTCAATGGTAACTGAGGGGAACTAATTTGATTATAAGTGTCTGAGCCTACCACAAACCCAAGAATACAAACGCAGTCCCCAGCCAGGCTCTAGCAATCCCCAGACCAGGATTTAAACCACAAAGTGCCTTTGCAAGAACAGCGACACAGGCCTGAGGACTTTGCATTTAAGCTCCGAATGCCCAGCAGCACCCTAGCTCCAGCTCTGTAAAACCAACACTTTCACAGAAAGCCAGGATTTTGATAAAATGTGGCGCTGCAGGCACCTGCCGTATGCAAAAAGCACTTTGGTGGCATCGCGTTACCCACAGTACAGCAGTGAAACTCTCCTTCCCAACACACACTGGGAGTGGATCAATTCGAAGACCCCACGTATGGTACATGGACAGAAAGCGCTGTTTTTTTGTTGTTGTTCTTTTTTTCTTGGCTTTCCCTTTCACTGATCTCAGCTGTCCCAGTAGCAGGCTCAGCCAGGCTCTTCCTCATCTTCCCTTGCATCCCAAACTGCCTGCCTTGTGCCTAAGGAGCATGGAGCTGAGAAAAGTAATTCACTTCAGGTTTCTCTGCTGTCTAACAGTCAGGGCTGGTTGTGAACGTACTCATACTTTCTTCTCCAGCATGTGACAGCAGGAGGTTTTACAGAGCCATCTATGACATGACTTTTCATTAGGTTGCCCACTTGGAGACTCAGGCTGTTGGGAAATTTGCCTGCAAAATTAATGTTGCCCGCTTGCTGAAAAGTACGTACTGTGTCCCTGGGTGTATTTTTAATTTTAGTCTATTACTGCATAATTTAGAAGAGCTGATGGAAAGAACAAATCATTGTCAGGCAAACGGCTGTGCTAAGCTGATACAATTCAGCCTTTACAAGTAGTCAGTTCCCGTTACAGTCAAGGGAGTTGTGTGGTAAAAAGCCCACAGCAACCCCTTGAAACCATGTCCCTTAATGTTTTACTAATGCCTGCAGCCACAAATGAGTCTTTCTCTCTCATTACACCTTCCTATCTTTATCCAGCCGCCAGATGTTTCTTTTGCACGTCATAACAGGCAATGCAGAGGCAAAGGCTGTACCTTTCAGGCACTCGCTGCAGCTACCACTGCCTGGCACTTAACAGGCTTCTCGGTGGCAAATTTTAAAATGCTTTGCAAATATCATCAACTCTGCTTCATCAACTGAGGGATGAATGATAGCTAGCAGTATCCATGCACAGGTGCTCTTAGTGCTGGAGATGTACACTCCAGTCCTTTTTATCCAAATTAATTCTGAAGTTGTTAATGAACTTCATTTTCAGAGGTGATACCGGAGTTTTCACTGATTGCAGGGGAACTAATCTGTTTTTGCCTATCTGTGAGGATCTGCTTTAATATAAATTTGTTCTGATGCTCACAGTCTGGCTGCAAAACCCCGTGTGCTGTGGAGGTGCTTCAGCCACCTCTTCTGCTGGTTGAACTTCGGTGCAGCACAACTTGCTAAATCTCCCTGACGCTTCCTTGTACTAAGCCATACAATTTGTAGTTGTTTTTTCCTCGCTTACCTTTTAACAGGCACCACTTTACCAAAAGCCAAAAAATCATTAGCTTTGCCCAAGTATCGACTCTCAGGCTTGTGGGTGAAAAATGTTTCCCAACATGGTATTCTCCTTAGCTAGAACAACTGCGCTCTTAGGAGGCAGTGAAAGGACACTAGACACTCGATAAACACCAAGTGAAAACACAACAGAAGACGTTACATATTATTTCAGAGACCAAGTAGATTGAATGAATAGAATTCACATGGGAAACTGCCTTTTCTAGGGAGATTTATGGCCAGGTCATGTTTTAATGGTAATTCATTCACATGGTAATGCAGATAAATAAATCTAGTAAGTTACAAACGGGGTGATTAGAGTTATCGGATACAGCTGTGGCACTTGCCGGCCTGGCGCAGGGAACAGCTCTTGTTCCGCCCATACCCACATCCCTCCTGTTCCCAGCACATCCCGGCGTGTCTGACGCGCAGCTCCCTTGTGCATGATGCTTATTTCCAGCTTACCACGGCGGATGTGTTAAGCTGCTCATAGACACTTATTCACCCTCATATTCATGCTAAGACACAGCCTATCCTATCTGAAACAGTCAGAATGCCTTGTGTTCCTATGGCCGCAAGGCTCTGTACCAGCCGACAGCTGAGCGATGGAAATGCATGGGGTTTTTACAGCCATGTCAGTTGTGTGTTTTGTTATTTTTTTTGAGGCACGTTTATCTGAACAGTTGAACAACTCAAAGTAATTATCAGAATCCCTCTGCAATATCCCTTTGGATGCACTCCTTTTGGAAATCTGCTTTGTTTAAGTAGCACCTCTGTAAGGCATTTATGCTGGTTTTCCTTACTTCCTAGGTAAGAATTTGTTCATCGAAGTAAATCTGCCTGCCGTCAGCTGCAAGTTTGGGAGCCAAGCTCATTTTATAAAATCACCAATTTTATATCCTCTTCTGTTATAATTCTGCACCCAGTTTTCCATCAAGAAAAATGTAGGCTTCTTTGTTTTGATTTCTTAGCTGATGCAGAGGAAACCAGTAGTTGTTTTAGACAGTGCTGATAATCAGAATTTGACACGTCTTGTACTTCTGTACTTTCTGCCTAACATACATGCATACATATATACCATATCCATCAAAATATATTATTTAAAATTGCCATTCTAGCTACAGCCTGGTTTGTACTAATGAATTTTCTAATTAGTGGACCCAGGATCTTTGTAGCTCATTTCCTGAAACATGATTGAACTAGAGGCCAAATGTCAATACAGTAAACCTCACAAAGTGCCTGTGGCTTCGATAACTGCAGCCTGCGTTACCTTTATAGAAGTGAGACTTTGATACATAGGATGGAGGAAAGCAAAGCATGGGTGACATGCTATAACCCTACATAGGAGTGTAGCAGTGGCTCCTATGCTTCTATTACAGGAAATTCATCAAACCACTTCAAATCACTTTTCCAAATTACATTCTGATGTGAAGCACGCTAATCTGCTACACAGCAACCTGGGCCACGGCATGGCTGGGAACTGGCCACGTTCTGTCTCTGGGCTTAACCCTTCATTCCTCCAGCGTCGTCATCCTCAGCACTGCAGCACTCGGGTTTGTAACTGCTCCCCTCAGGATGTGTGACGGAGCACACGGGCACAGTGCCGACGGCGCAAAGGCTAAGCTGGTTTCAAGCTCCTGCAGGTTCACACAGCATAAACAGTAAACAAAAGAAGTGCCCAGAGAGCCCGTAATGTTCTCTGACCATTAGACATTGCCTTTCAAGTGATTTTTAATCAATTCATGGCTACAGAGCTATTCAGTGCAGTAATTTATCCAAAAAATCCACTCAACAAAATGCATTTTAAAAGAGAAAACCTCAATCTCCAGCTAGTAATCATTTGCTAGACTTTGTTCCTTTGAGTAGTGGCAGTTGGATTCCTTTGCTCAAAAAAGTCTTTCATTCTTTCCCCTCAAAGGCATTCATTTCAGGGAAAGAGAGAAATAATAAATTTCACTTCAGTTCCAGGCTATCTGTGACAAACGCACTACGACATTTGATTCTCCTTGTCTTTTTGATGCCACTTCTAAATAAATATTGATGGCTTGTCATAGCATGGCTATAGCCAGAAATGTTTTCATCCAAAACTTTGGATTTTGAAATGAAACATGATGGGCAATAGAAAAGACATATTTTCCCAGTGGCTTTTAGTTTTCACAAATACTTACATCTTTTTATTCTACGATTGTTATGGATGGGACAAGCTTAAGTATGGACAGAAGCGGGTCATACTTCTAGTTTCTATAAAGGAAGTCAATAGAAATGATAATAGGAAGCATACAGAGAATTTTGTTGTGACCTTGTGCTTCTCTGAAAACAAGATTGGATGGGATCTTCTTAAATCTGGAGCACATGCTCAGACTTCAGGGGAGTTCATACCCTTCGGCCTGGTCTCCACTTTGTGGCTTTCTGTTAAAACTAGGATTTTTATAATAACCTAAGCCTGAATCCCACTTAATCAGTACAAAACGAACTGAACTTTGTCAAACAGGAGGTCAAATTAGATGCCCCCTTCAGACCTTGATATGACTGCCCACATCTTTTGAAAATCCTTGGCTTTCTCAATACTGATCCCAGACACTGAAATTCTGAGGAAGTTTGAATAGATTTTTTTAAATGGACTTAAACCTTTAATTTCTTGTCTAGCTCTGCAGCTTGCAGTCAAATGCTTGATATGCTCCTCTCCCTAAAATGCATACACTGGGCAGCTATTAATTACAGGAAGTAAAAGGAGTTATGCAGAGGGATGAGAAGTCAGCTCCCTGGGAAGAGCAGCGCATGCTCCACGCCAACAGCTGGACAACAGGCAGGCGGCACCGGCCGCGCAGCCAGGCACCGACCTGCGCCTGGGGGAACAAAGTGCCACGACACCGACAACATCAGTGCAATAAATGTTAGCTGATACTCTTTTAGAAATATCAGCCTTTGCTCTTTGTCGCTACTGTGCAAATATCTGCAACTTGACCACTGGGAATAACCATTTTCTCCCGCAGAGTCCTTCTCAATCACGCGTCAAAACTCTCTTTAGTCAAGAAGTACCAAGAGCTGAAGCTTTCTCTAAATTATCTAAAGGGGAGTGGTGTCTGCTCTGAATAGAAATTATATGCCCTGCTGTTTAAGTGCTTAAATATCTACATTCATAGATAGAGCATCAATATTTAGGTAACTTGAGGCCAGTATTTTGTCCAAATCTTGTATTTGCTGGAGTTCAATCTTATTAACGACTCGGATACAGAAGTACCAACCTAAATAAAGTCCCTGTAAGATGTGCTCAAACCATCTCTGACAAAAAGCAGTTTTCTTCCCTTACGCGCTGGATGGCAGCAATGCTTAGGTGCATCCAAATGCATAACACAGCTGTCAGTGGCTCACAGTTTACTGATCCAAGTCATGAAACATGTCAATAATTTACACTTTTCTATGCATAAATAAACACTAAGTTTAGTTCAAACAATAGTAAGCTTAAATAATAATTTAAACCATTTTTAAGTTAAAATGTCAGCACTGGCCCAGTGCATAAAACCAAACACAAGGAGCTAGGCTTGATCTCTGCAGCAAGGAGCCAAGCAGAGGCAAGAAGGTGCCCACAGGCACATGTGAGTGGACACGCAAACTTGACATGGAAAAAGAAATAAAGTCTTCCAGAAATCCAAGTATACAGAAAGACTTCTCTGAAAAAAAATGGTATTTCTAATGCTCCCCAACCACTTAGGCTGAGGTTACATGAGCAAATTAAGTTGATGTAAGAGTGGACTGCCACTAAGAGAGATGTCTGTGTGGTTGCATGGTAATTTGGGTCAGAGAACTAATCCAAATGAAAAACTAACCTCCTCCTCCTGCAAAAAGTTTTTATCCATTTCCCTGATTCAGCGGCAGCCACACAAGTACAAGTGCCAGCAAAAAGGCAAATAGAGCAACTTGGGTGTCAGCTGCTTGGTTTTTTAAAGTTCCTTCCCTCTAATGACTTGTTCCTACTACTAAACAGGATGTTTTGCGCAGGCTGCTTTGCCAGTTTCTTCACTGATACATTTCCTGCAGGAAAGAATGGCAGGTATTGAACTGCATAAATCAAACCCAGTTCAATCTGCTGGTTTGTATTCAGAGTGAAGAAGCTTGAGCGCAAGAAGGGAAAAACTACCAGGTTCCAACTACGAAGTGCACAAATTCAAGAGCTAACCGCTAAGAGATGCACTCAGCAAGACAAGAATGGGGACAAAGGGACAGCTAGCTGTGTGACTTTGAAAAGGGCCTTTTAGCGCTGCCTAGACAGGAGGTCTGCACTCATGACATTAAACCATGAGGGAGCTGAGCTAGCACACACTATAAAAAAGGCTGCTGACCAGCCAGTAAGCGGCCAGCCCAGCTGCCTGGAAATGGCAGGGTGGGACAAGAGATTAATGGCATGTTTCATAAAATATTATCTCTTTTAATCAAAATATTTGGAGCTGTACAGCTTGATGGGAAATGAGATTAGTTTTTCATGAAAATATTTATGAAAAAAATATTTGTTTTCATCAGTTCATATCACCATTTTCTCAGTAGTTGTGAATACAGCCAAGAACAAGCTGGCTGGAAGAACCATCCAGCAATGAGAGGGTTTGTAACATGTTTATTAACATCCTGAGCCTAAGCAGAAAGGAAGATTTATTCATTATCGCTCATGGGAATTCAACAGCAGTAGGAATTTGTTAGAAAAAAAAACAAGCGACTGTGATATGACACTGAAAAAAAAAAAAAAAAA